>JBBPBO010001986.1:19469578-19697166 GCA_037974295.1 Cicer cuneatum | reverse complement strand
AAAAAAACACCTAAAAAAACAAAAGAAAGTTATCCAAAGCAGAAAAAAAAAAAACTAAGAAAAGCAATATTAATTTGTGTTTTGAACATTGAAGGTTGGTAGAAGATAACGGTTTTATGAGGAAATGTCAGCTTCGGAGAGCCGTCGAGAGAAGTTTGCCGGCTTAACTCTTGATGACGTCTTAGCCAACCCAAAGAGAGTAGCAACTACGCCACCTAGCCAACCACCACCCCTAAAGAGTAGAACCCTTTTGGATATCATCAGAGAAGACGAAACCAACAAAAAGGATCGTAGGTAATTAAAATCATTTTTTTGTAATTACACTTTATTTTTACTATTATATTGTTTTGCTCCTTTTCAAAAATTGTATATCGCACCTCATGACAAACATAATTCATATTCACATTAATGACACCATATATAATGATAAAAAGAAATAGTGAGAAAACATATCTCTTGTAGTCATCATGAGGTTGATTTTTATGGTTTTGAATGATTAAAGAATAGGATCTTCCTCCATTTCTTTCTCAAATCTCAATGTAGGTATTTAATGACTTCAATCTAACTTGATTAAAAATCACATATGTCACAAGACATATTTATTGAGAAAGTGGGGGGACATACCCTTGTGTGTAGGGTTACAATGGTTCTATCAATTTTTTATGAAAAGTCATCGTTCCATGAAGAGTTGAACTCGTTCTACTCATCATAGACCAATTCCATTATAGGATACATTATTCAAACACATTCACCATGCGATGTCTAATATCTATTCATCACAAGATAGACATTCCATGACTTATCAAGATATCATGCAACTAAGGTTATGTAAATCAACGAAAGACCAACACTAGACCAACACTAAAAGGTAAAATTTCTTAGATTCTCCCACTTGAGCAGCACTGATTTATGAAATAACACAAAAGGTAACAACAAAATAAAACTAAGAAATTTTTTGAAATCAAAGACTCAACCAATGGATGAACAATTGTGGCCACATTCATATCTTGACTATAATCACAAGTAAACATGATCCCTGTCAACCAACAAGACTCATCAAACTATGTGTTTTTATTTTCTACTCAAGAAATGTTTTATTTCTCTCTCCCTCTCTAGAATCTTTCTCTACCCTTTCTTTCTCCCCGTCTCTCTCCCTCTCTTATTTTATAAACAAAAAATAACATATTTCTCTTCCTCGTATTTCTCTCTCTACCCTCACTACACCCTCTCTGTCTCTCTTCCCGTCTTCTTTCTTTATCTCCCCCTCTATATCCTCTTTATCAAGATATCATGCAACTAAGGTTATGTAAATCAACGAAAGACCAACACTAGACCAACACTAAAAGGTAAAATTTCTTAGATTCTCCCACTTGAGCAGCACTGATTTATGAAATAACACAAAAGGTAACAACAAAATAAAACTAAGAAATTTTTTGAAATCAAAGACTCAACCAATGGATGAACAATTGTGGCCACATTCATATCTTGACTATAATCACAAGTAAACATGATCCCTGTCAACCAACAAGACTCATCAATTATTTTCTACTCAAGAAATGTTTTATTTCTCTCTCCCTCTCTAGAATCTTTCTCTACCCTTTCTTTCTCCCCGTCTCTCTCCCTCTCTTATTTTATAAACAAAAAATAACATATTTCTCTTCCTCGTATTTCTCTCTCTACCCTCACTACACCCTCTCTGTCTCTCTTCCCGTCTTCTTTCTTTATCTCCCCCTCTATATCCTCTTTATATCTAATTGTCTAGTCTCCTTTCTCATTGTCTGCCACTAACTTTCTATCTCTTCCACCATTTCATTATCTCTCTCATATACACATATGTATCTTTCTTTATCCTCTCACTCTACGTCTCTCATAGACTTCTCTCTCTCTCTCTATCAGGTTTCTCTCACTATCTCCTATATCTCTTCATTTCATATTGTCTCCTTTCACTGCTCCAATTTCACTCTATTTTTATTATTCTTGTTATGGATGTTCATAAAAACCAAAATTTGAACTAAACTGCAGAATTGAACTGAACCGAACCGGTTATTGAACTGACTTTTTAAAATTGAAACTGAATTGAATTTGTTTTTAATTCTAAAAAACCGAACCAGTTTTTAGTTCAAAAACTAGAACCAAATTTTTTTATAGAAATAATTAGGGGTAATTATATAAAATTTGGTCTATAGGAACAAAAAAATTAAATTAAAACCAGTTCGGTTTAGAATAATAAACCGGTTCACCGATTTATAAAACAGTTCGGTTCAATTTTTTGAACTGAAAACCAATTCGGTTCAATTTTCAAACGGTTCGGTTCAGTTTTCAAACTTTACCCACCCCTAATTCTTATATCTCCTCGACATATCTCTCCCCCTATCTCACTAATCTCTCTCTCTCACTTCTCTCTCCCTAGTTAATTTTTACATTAATAATATATATAAACTTGTCCAATATCGTTATGTCTAATACGTACTGTTTTGCAAATCTAACAGATCCTTAAAGTTAAGTCCCCCATAACTACATAACTAACAATTTTAGTTGTCATGTCATGATCATCGAATAAGTGAACTAATGCAACAAAGTATAGTTTGTGATAATTTAATAATAATGTGTACAAGCTCTCATTGTATCTTCTCAAGAAAACATAATCAAACCCACATAAGGATCATGATTAATTTGTTTTAATGTGTGTAAATTAACATAAAAGTAGTAAGCAAAACACACGTTAATAATGACTATATAAACTGTAGCACAATCGCAAATAATAGTCATTATTTTATTTATTTAGTTAAATATTCCTATCAATACATTTATAATATTGACACAACTATTTAAAGAAAATACGTGTGGAGCTAATAATTACAAGTGTAATCAAAATGGTTAATAGATAATATACATACATATATTATAAACTCTCATATGGGTTGAGTCTATATCATACAGAAAATAGTGACAAAAATTTCAACACCTGTGGGCAGAATAAATTATCAACTGTTACACATTCATAATAAAGCATGTTTCAAGAAAAAAAATCATAAATTTATTTATAAATTATTCAAGAAACACATCATTCATAATATATAAAACATGATATTTCATTAATATTAACGAACATTGTAGTGGTATGCACTCAATTCAACTAATGAAATCTCAAAGTTCAGTAACATTTGCTAAACAAAACACACTAAATAATCATTTTTATTTGATCCAATGCAGATCGAGAGTTAACAGTTGTAATGTAGCAATTAGAGAGAGTGACTATCATAGATAGATACAACACAATGTCAAAATAGTTTTCAAAATAGGAAAATAAATTTAAATATCAATTTTAAATTATTAAATAATTTAAATCAACTAAAACAATAAAAATATGAAAATATATATTTATCTTCTTAAAAAACATAAAACATAAGTTATCCAATAACTAGATATCAAGATGAACACAATGCAAAAAACAAAGAAAAATGTTTCATATAAAGTCCTCATTCTCCTGCACTCTTGAAAAGATGAGTGAGATAAGTTTACGTTTATTGTTCATCAACATCAACCTCTAATGGGTCAATTTTGACCCAAATGCAGAAAAAGGGATTTTGCGAACCCAACATCTTTCAGAAAAATTCTCTTTCATTTTGATACCCCGTTTTGACTTATTTTTAACCTAATTTTATAGTAAAAAAACAAGGATTAAGATGATACAATTTTTAGACCAATCTAACATAAAAAACGATTTAAAATTGTAGTCAAAGATAGAAAACGAAACTGGATTTTATAATGGGTTTAGTATGACTATTCACCAAAATTCACACCATCTCAACCCAAATTAATTGGTCTTTCATCTCTTTTGCGTTTTTGATAAAATGAGACAATTTTTATGTTCCAAAAACTCGTAAAAATAATCAAAGGTTTCTAAAAATTTGGTAGAAAATATAGGCATCAACATAGACATAGTTGAGTCGAATCAAAACCTCAATTACAAAGGAATTTCATGCACTCTTCCACTCTCCTTAGGAGTATCTCTTGCTGTTGCCCTTCTAGTTCTTTATGTGTTAGATAAATTTGGGGCTTAGTTTTGAATTTGGAGATTTTGATTTTTGAGTTGTGATTTTTCTAGATTTATAGAAAGGATGACGATGAAGATGATGCTGAGTTTGTTTTTAATTTTCAATAAAAACAAATAAAAAAATAAAATTATTAAAATAATTCTATGTGGCTTACTACATCAGCATTTTTTAAATAAAAATATGTGGAAAAATATCATTAATTTATGTATATTTTAAAAGATAAAAATCTACATGGAAAAAATAAATAAATAATTTAATTACTAAATAAGATAAAGAAGTTGTAGTGTAATTTTGGCTTATTTTATTCATGTTATGATTAATATTCAAACCTTAACGTAAATTTTATTGTTTCTACTTTGTTCTACATGTCTAATTGAACAAAATATTTGATTTATTTACAAAGTCTAACTTAATTATTATGATTCTCAAATAATAGCTCACTGTTTCATTTTCATTGATTTCGAAGATCTTGGAAAGCCTTCAAGGACAAGCTTCGACTCAAGCGCGCTGGTTCTGCTTGGACATCGTCAATTCATATTCCAACTTCGGATATCCCTATCCAAAATCCAAACAGCAGAACTTATTCTCAGTTCGGACGTCGGAACTCGGTCCGATTCCAGACTCAACACGAAGCAGACATGTCAGCTCAATCCATGACTCACCAAGTAGACGACCTTGACCCAACGGACAACTCCGATGCTTCGGAAACCAAGTCCCAGTTCTCTCGCCGCAGCTCCACCCGTTTCTCCAACGACTCTCCAGACAACTCCTCAGGTGGAGGAAATCTCCGACTACAGCTCTCACGACGAAATTCCACCACTGTGCCATCAGAGCCATTTCACCGAGGATGTGTGGTGACTTTTCGAGACAGCTTCGACGAGGACGAGCCTGATGAAGACAACAACAATCTAGACACAGGGAGGGCACTTTCGGCGAGGGAGGCAGTGGCAGCGCAGGAGGCAGCAGAAGCTGCAGCTGCTGCAGACGAGGAGGCTGTAGGAGGGCCTCCAATGATGATGTCACTTATGGACTTGCTGGAGGAAACTGATAGGGAAATGGGATTGGAAGGGTCGAGGTATATATTGAGTGATGATGAAGACTTTGATGAGGATGAAGAAGAATGTGAAGATGATGAGGATGGACAAGTTGATATGGAACACATTTGCTGTGTTTGCATGGTGAAACACAAGGGTGCTGCTATCGCACCTTGTGGGCACAGTTTCTGCAGGATGTGTTCAAGAGAGCTTATGGTGGCTAAGGGAAATTGTCCACTCTGCAACAATTTCATTTTAGAGATTCTTGAAATTTTCTGATATTTTTATCTCCATGTTCTGGGTTCTTTTTTATTTGATGACAACTTTTTTCTTGATTAATTATTGTTTTTAGTTTTTGGTTTATTTCTCCCTTGTGAAGTGCTGTACTGAGGTGGAAATAAGTGTGTGAAATTGTGAATGATGATGCTAACTGGTAGTAGATAGGATCAACATTTTTAATAAAAGATAGATTGTATTCCACTCAATTAAGCTGTGGTATTTAGTAATTAGCACTTTGTAATCTCCTTCTACTGACGTTTATATTTACCTATTATGACATTTTCATCCTTGACAGCTAATGTACTATTCCTGTTTCTTAAAACGAAGCAACACAATCACTATACAGCCTCTGACGAACAGGACATATTTCAGGTTGTCTTACTATGTAAATTTGATCTCCAACTTCCTTGTAAGAGTCCTGATTGCGATACCATGTCCACAAAGCCCATGTTTCATTTTTTACCTGTATATTACACATTAAAACACTCTTGTTAGATGTGAGCAACAGTTCTCATTAGTGTTGTCAATCGTTGATTGCGGAAAATAATGGTTTGTTCAAATTTCGCTATGCTACAATGTTATAGTGCCTCTATAACCGCTATTTGACAATACTTAATACTAAATAAATGGCTGTAAATAGAACTTTGACAAATTTAAGTGTAATATAATGTTTAAGTTGTTAACAATACAACATTCTAGTAAATGGCTGATGGGCATTAATGCTGTTTAACTGTTCTCCTGGCAATATGCACCAATATGCACTGAGACATAACTTTTGAATCAACTATTGACTGTAACATTTCTACTACCATGCTACATTTTTATTCCACAAGGGGTTGGGTGCGAAGAGAATGGTACCTCTAGAATTCCATAGCCAAAGCTACTTTCTCTGATAGCACTGTAATCTGGCTGGCGATCCCAACAAAACTTGCTCGCTGCTGGGCCAAATGTAAAATTTGTTGCACAAAAGCCACCCATGTAAGGGTCAGGAGTTGTTGATGGATCAGGACAATGACCAGGCTCGTCTGCGAATTTGATTGCCATCTTCTCTCGATTACCCCCGTCCCCAACAGTGACATATACAGGACCGCATGGATCGAAATTATAATTATAAACCCGATTGGACCTCTCATAAGCATGAACCTGGTGATCAAATTAAGAAGAAGAAAAAAATCAAAAAGCACAAGCTTAGTCCGAAATCATATAAATATTTGACTGCTGGTGCATATATGCTTTGTTGCTAATCTCTTTATAGCATGCTTGTATTGAACATAGGTGAGAAGAAGAACAGACAAAATTCATAATCCAGGTAGATTAAATAAAATAAATGTTCCAATTAGCTTCAGAAAAAATAAAATGGTCCTTTACCATTAGGACAAAACTTTTCTTTTTCATGGCTATGATAATTCATTATCCATAAGCGAACAAGCTTGAATGGATTGTAATAATTTATCTATTAGGTTTAGAATAACTCACGTGTCCATTAAAGACTATATCCACACCATATGAGTACAGCAGCTCTTCCACCTCAACCCGCATACACTCCGCTTCTCTGTAATGAGCTTCATAAGTACTATACCATGGTGGATGCCAGGTAGCTACAAGCCAGGGAGTTATTTTTCTATCAACATTAGCCAGGTCTCTCTCCAGCCACTTGTATTGTTCAGCTGTCAAGGTAATAAGCCGCTCAGATAACAAGATAGGGAAGCAAAAAAAATTATAAAAGTCAACCGCTCTCGTTTAAGGTTATGGAACAATTCAGACAGTAGAAGCATCTGAATATAAATTGAGACCAAAATCTTAAAGTGACCATAAATCAAATTTAAAGCACATCCAAAACACCCGGTAAATCAATCTTCCCGATACAACTGAAAATATTTGTTTTGGTTTCTACAATAGAATCAGTTTAACGAGATTCATTGACGATGTAAAATAGTTTTACACCAACATCCAATGAGAGCCCATCATATTGCTACATTAACCTATGTAAATTATTGAGGAAATGATCTTTTCATTTCTTGAATCAGAATGGTTACAATTCTGGTTTTTAAATACAACATTCTCTAGTCTAATAAATAAATCAGAATTAAATAGGAGGGATTTACTGTACAAAGTCCCTTGATATTCTCTACAGTTATCCTATATAATATAATATAATAAATTATTTACAAAATAACCAGTCAATAAATGACTTATTCTCAGCCACAATTTTGGAATCCAACACTCCCCCTCAAGCTGGGCAGTAGATGTCAATCATGCCTAGCTGGACCTTAAGTTCTCAAAATTAGATTTGTGAAGGGCCTTGGTCAGTAAGTCTGCAATTTGGTTCTGGGAAGGGATGTATTCCAACTTGATAATTCCACCATCTATCTTTTCTTTTATGAAATGTCTATCTATCTCCACATGTTTCGTTCTGTCATGGTGGACTGGATTTTTTGCAATATTGATGGCTGCCTTGTTGTCGCACCATAGGCTCATGGTGGAATCTGTTGGTACTCCTAATTCCTTAAGCATTCTCTGTAACCAAATTCCCTCACAAATGCCATGAGCCATTGCTCTGAACTCAGCCTCTGCACTACTTCTTGCCACCATCGACTGTTTTTTACTTCTCCAAGTAATCAAGTTTCCCCACACATATGTGCAATATCCACTAGTTGACTTGCGATCAGTCAATGAACCAGCCCAATCTGCATCTGTGAACACTTTCACACTCCTAATTGGGTCCTTTTTGAAGTGAAGACCTCTCCCGGGTGTCTTTTTGAGGTACTGCAAAATTCGAGTCACAGCTTTCATGTGATCTTCAGTTGGCTTATTCATGAAACGACTTACCATACTCACTGAGTAACCAATATCTGGTCTAGTATGAGTTAGGTAAATTAGCTTTCCTACCAATCTTTGGTACCAATTTAAGGTTAGGTTCCATCGGTGTATCTGCTGGCTTGCACCCTAACATTCCAGTTTCTTCCAACAGGTCTAGCACATATTTTCTTTGGGATACGTAGATTCCATGTTTGGAACGAGCAATCTCCATCCCAAGAAAATATTTTGGGTGTCCAAGGTCCTTGACCTCAAATTCTTTAGCTAGAAATCTCTTGAGTTCTTCTATCTCTTTGTCATCATCGCCCGAGATTATGATGTCATCCACATAAACAATAAATATTGCCACCTTTCCTTCACTAGAATGCTTGACAAACATTGTATGGTCGGTTTGGCATTGAGTAAAGCCGTGACCCTTAACAACTCGGGTTAGTCTTTCAAACCATGCTCGTGGGGATTGCTTAAGACCATAAAGTGATTTCTGGAGCTTGCATACCTTGCCAATTGTTTGGGGAGTTTCTAGGCCAGGTGGTATTTTCATGTATACCTCTTCTTCGAGTTCACCATTTAGAAAAGCATTCTTGATGTCTAGTTGGTGTAAGGGCCAATCTAGATTTACAGCTAAGGAGATAATGACACGAACAGAATTTAGTTTTGCCACTGGAGCAAATGTTTCTTCATAGTCCACTCCATATGATTGGGTGAACCCCTTTGCCACCGAGCGGGCTTTGTACCTATTCACACTCCCATCAGCATTGTGCTTTATTGAGAAGATCCATTTACACCCAACTGATTTTTTTATCTTCTGGCAGCTCCACAAATTTCCATGTTCCATTCTTGTCCAGTGCTTTAATTTCATCTTCCACTGCAGCCTTCCATTCAGCATGTTGGACAGCTTCTTGTACATTTTTTGGAAGTTTAATGTTATCCAATACGGTGATGAAGGCCCTGTATTCTTGTGACAGATTTCTATGAGATACATAATTGCCAATTGGATGTTGAGTGCATGATCTCACTGCTTTCCTCACAGCAATTGGTAAGTTAAGATCACTATCATTTAGACCACAATTATCATTAGGCTCAAAAACAATATTACCTGGTAGAACTTCTAAATCTGTATTAGGATCTGTATTAGGTTCGGAATTTTGGATTGGCCTTGGAGATGTGCAGATTTCTTCCTCCCTTTGAGTTTTCTTCTTCCTTGTGTACACTAGTAGTTCTTTTTCCGGTTCTGTCTCAGATCTGGTTGCAGGTTTTGCTGTTTCTCCAATCACAAGGTCAATTTCTGGTTCTACAACTTGCTGTTGTACGGAGATCTGTTCTGTTTCTAAAAAATGCTGCAAATGCTGTTCCGTTTCCCAAGGTTGGGATTCTACTATGTTTTGTTCTCTCTCCCTCTGAAGGCCAACTTTGGGGTCGTAAGGTTGATTTTCAAAGAAAGTTACATCCAAGGAATGATAGAATTTTTTTCTTATGGGGCAGTAGCACCTGTATCCCTTCTTATTTGGCGGGTATCCTAAGAATATGCATTTAAGGGATTTGGGCTTTAATTTTCCTTTGTTAGGCTGGTTGTCATGCACAAATGCAGTGCAGCCAAAGACTTTGGGAGGAATGGATGAAAGGATTTTAATGTGTGGGTAAATGGATAGAAGTGTTTGGCAAGGGGTTTTGAACTTGAGGGCTTTAGAAGGCATTCTGTTTATTAAATATGATGCTGAAAGGACGGCTTCACCCCAAAAATGATTTGGTACATTAGTTGATAACATAAGGGACCTAGTAACCTCCATGAGGTGCCTATTTTTCCTCTCGGCAATACCATTTTGTTGTGGTGTGTTCACACAGCTGGTTTGGTGAATTATTCCATGCTTGAGAAGGTGGGATTTAAGGGAGTGGTGATAGTATTCACGGCCATTGTCAGTTCGTAGGACTTGGATTTTGGTTTGGAATTGAGTTTGGATCATATTGTTGAAGTTCTCAAAGATTTCTCCCACTTCAGATTTTTCTTTCATAAGGAACACCCAAGTAACTCGTGTATGATCATCTATAAAGGTCACAAACCATTTTGAACCAGTTATGTTCTTAACACGGGAAGGTCCCCAAACATCACTATGGATTAATGAGAAAGGTTGGGATGGTTTATAAGATTGAGGAGGATAATGGTTGCGTGAGTGTTTGGATAATTGACAGATTTCACATTGAAACAAATTTGAATTTTTATTGAATAGAGAAGGAAACATTTTTTCAAGGTACATAAAGTTTGGATGTCCTAATCGATAGTGCCATAGCATGACAGCTTCCTCTAGGTTTTCACCACTTGATGCAGCAACATAGACTGAATTATTTCTTCTCTTCTTGAACTCACTAGCTTGAAGGAAGTAGAGACCTGCACATTCCTCAGCATTGCCAATCTTCCTCCCCGAATCCAAATCCTGAAATTCACATAGGTGAGGCAAGAATTTAGTGAAACAATTTAGATCTTGAGTCAATTTACTTATGGACAAAAGGTTGCAATTCAACTTTGGAACATAAAGAACTGATTTAAGAGTAATGTCCTTGGAGATGATTACTGAGCCTTTACCAATCACTTTTGTTTTTGTGCCGTCTGCTATTCGTACCATAGAATTGTCATTGCATGGGGAATATTCATCAAATAGAGTGATATCCCCAGTCATATGGTATGAGGCTCCAGAGTCTACAATCCATGAGTTAGATATTCCCTTGTCAACAAAATAAACACATGAAGAATTACCTTTTTGGGCCAAGGCAGCAGTTGAGTGTGTGCTAGTGTTTTGAAGGGATTGTTGTAGAAATTTTTGCAACATCTCCATTTGTTCCTTGTTGAATGGACTTGGTTCAGGTGCTGGGGCTGCCAACACTTTGCCTCTTTCTGATGTGGCAGCATGGGCGCGAATGTCCTTGTTCCTAGATGGTTTCCAGTTTGCTGGTTTTCCATGAATGACCCAACATGTTTCTTTATTGTGGCCTGATTTTTTGCAGTGATCACATCAACCTCTAGATTTTTTGTAATTTCCTTTCACAGCCAAGGCTGAACCTTCATTAATGGAGCTCTGATCCATGTTTCCAAGCATAACTTTCCTTCGGCTCTCTTCTCTTCTCACTTCTAAAAATACTTCTCTGATGTTGGGCAAAAGTTTGGTTCCAAGGATTCTTCCTCTTACATCATCTAGATTCTTGTTCAAGCCAAGGAGGAACTGGTATATTCGGTCTTTCTCCACCAGTTTTTTGTACTGTTTGCTGTCTTCAGGGCATTTCCATACTATATCCTCATAGATATCCAGCTGCTGCCAGTAACGGGTGAGGGTATGGTAGTAATCAGTGACTGTTGTGTCTCCTTGTCGCAGGTCATGGAGGAGACTCTTGATCACAAATATGGCAGAAGTACTATCAGTATTTGAGTATGTCTCCTTGGCAGCGCTCCAGATCTCGGCTGTAGTGCTGTAATACATGAAGTTTTCGCGTGCTTCAGGGGTCATTGAGTTCAGTAGCCATGTCATGACTAAACTGTTCTCTAGCTTCCACTTTGGGTAATCGGGGTCCTTTTTCTCTGGCTCTTCAGCATCATCAGAGATGTAATCTTCCTTCCCTTTTCCTTGAAGGAAGATCCGGACAGATCTTGCCCATTGGGTGTAGTTTTGGCCATTTAATTTGTAGCCAGTGATGGGTATAGTGGTGTTTTCGGTCAGGCTGGTAATTGTGGAAGTTCCAACTGCCTTTTTAGGGTTTGGGTATGTGACTGAACTGCTTTCTTCAGCCATGGAATAATGGTGTTTTTCTTTTTTTTTTTTTTTTTACTTGGACCAGGTTTGCTTTGATACCATGTAAATTATTGAGGAAATGATCTTTTCATTTCTTGAATCAGAATGGTTACAATTCTGGTTTTTAAATACAGCATTCCCTAGTCTAATAAATAAATGAGAATTAAATAGGAGGGATTTACTGTACAAAGTCCCTTGATATTCTCTAGAGTTATCCTATATAATATAATAAATTATTTACAAAATAACCAGTCAATAAATGACTTATTCTCAGCCACAATTTTGGAATCCAACAACCTATTTAGTAATCGTATTTTAAAAATAACTGCAAAATACTCGATTCTTACTGAACAATCATGTCCGGTTTTCTGATAGAATATTCTATTTTCCTTTTCCACTTTGATAGTGACTTTTAAGTTCAGGAACAAAAACATACTGTTCCTCTCCCAAAGTTAATAGTGTGTTTGTTTCTCTGCTTTTTAATCTGTTAACGTACACTAAAGCCAACACAAAAAATTGTTGCTTCTTCGTAAACAAAGCTTTGAAATGCATGAAAAGTGAATGCAACAGTTACACAAAACTTGCACTCGGTAGCTGTGTTCTTCAGAATCATGTTCTGAGTCAAGGAAAACCTGAGTTTTATCGGATATTGTCAAAGACAGAAAGAATACTTGGAGCGTTTAATTTGTGAGAATGGAGTTTTTGCAGACCCAAAGAAGATCAGTGATATGATGAAGTGGCCTACCATGGCGGATATAAAGGGATTGATGGGGTTCTTGAGACTAACAGTTTATAAACGGAAGTTAGTGCAGAACTATGGGAAAATTGACTGGCCTCTTATACAGAAACTTAAGGACACTTTTTAATGGGAAAGGGAAGCCCAATATGTCTTTGAGCAGCTTAAAACCAAAATACCAACTATTCTTGTATTGGCAGTTCCAAATTTCAAAAAAACGTTTGATATAGATAATTAGGAAAAGGGGAAGGGTCAGTATTAATGCAAGAAGAAAGACTTATTGGCTATTGCTTACATGAGCCAAACTTTATCTAAGGGGGCCCAAAACAAATCAGGCCACAGTGTGTCTTAAGGAGGGGAGTGTTGATAGGATAGGACCCCTAACTAAGGTGTACATGAGGAGAAAGAATTAAACTGGAACTTGTCAGACAAGGCACTCTCGAATTTCCTAGATTTTGTTTCTTTTCTTGTTTTTGCATTTCCTATCTTGTATTCCAGAAAACAGGTTCTGCTATAACTGAGATACATGCCTGAATGTTTCCATTAATACAGTCAATTCCAATATTCTATTCTACTTCTTTTTCTGCTACCCACCAGTTGACTATAGCCAAAACATCAAATTAAAAAAATCACTTTCTCCTTTTAATTTCTTTTCGCTCTGGCCAAACTTTCAAAGCAAGGATACAAAGTCATTGCCGTTGAAAACAATACTTACAAGTAAAAAAAACTAAACAAAATTAATGCAAGGCTCTGAATAGATACCTGTTTTATCATAATTAATATAAGCTCCAAGCATAATAAAGTGAATGCCTCCAGCATTAAAAGAGTAGTAGAATGTGGATGACGATCCACTTTCTTCAGAGGGGAACGCAAACCTAGAACTGTAAGCCACGAATGTCTTGTCTCTAGCCTGTTTTTCAATTTCATGATTTCCTTCTACTACCATTAATGGAACTCTAGACACTAGATTCTGCATAAACCTGGAACCATTTAGTTATAGAAGCATAAGAAGACGCAGTATAAATATATAATATCACGGTACTTTATCATCATCTACAAATGATTAGTCAAGAAATATATATTTTTCTATGTACCTTCCCCAATAATCCCATCGAGGCTGGTAGGTTTCATGTATAGGAGTTTGTGGAAATGAGCAACTATAACAGTTTGAGCCAGTTCCATTTGTGAGGTACAGATTTGCATAGGTTACATCACCAATCAATAGGACAAGATCAGGTTCGTTACTAGTCATATGACTGATGGTAGTAGTTGTATTATAAGTGAGACCAAGATCTCCTACTATTGCAATTCTGCCTGGATAACTCTGTGGACCGGAAATTGGCATGGTCCTGAAATAGTATATATCACTCATGGCATGTAATGAGGGATCTCCACATTGATAATAGTATAGTGTGCTTGGTTCCAATCCTACATATACAGTGGAGACTAGTTTAAAAAACTAAAACATGAAAACTTTCATTCGATGAAACTAGTATTATTAACGCGGAATCAGCTATACATGGATGGAGCATTCTCCATCATTGGGCTCTATCTAAATCTAATTTTCCTTTGAGGATAAAATAAATTGCAACGCTGCAATATCTATACATGGTAGTGTAAAGAAGGATAATTTAAAGTATTGACCTCTCTCGACATTGAAAGACCCATACATCAATGTTGAACAGTAATGACTAAAATTATTTTGAGAGCATATTAACGAAATTGCACGATGAAAATTTTAACGATTTTCTCTGATAAACACACAGGATATACTGAAAGCTAGAGACAGTTAGGTACTAATTACACCAGTGGATGTGGCTCTTCTAAAATGAGTGGTGCACTTTAGACAATTAAGTGTGGAGTTATAATCATTGAGATCATGACTAAAGTGTATACATATCAAAAACTACAAAATTGTTAAGATCTTAGCATTAGTTGAAAAATTAAAATCCTATGTTTCTAAAACTGAAAAAATAAACTAGCCAGAAAACCTAAAACAGAATAATAGAAACAGTTATTTGGGTTACTTTGTTCCATTCAACTTTAAGGAAACACAAAACATTGATAACCTGTGAGTCGAACATGATGGATGATTCCAGAAGTGTAATTCTGAAGGCCTTCAAAAGGATAAAGCTGATTGTAGATTAGGGATTGACCCTTTGCTTCATTCACTAATTCAAATCTTGAAGTTCCAAATTGAACAACACTTGAGACAGTTTTAGGGTCTAATGGCTTGATGTTGTAACCAATTTGATATTCCCCTAATTTATCATATCATCAACTAAGCAAGATGAATAACACCGTTCCATAAAAAATAATGTTAAATTATGTTGAAATCATCAACTACATCCATCAAGAAAACTATACAGAGCATGAACTTGACACTTCAGAAAAGGTCCATAACCGACATTATGACTATGACATCAAAGTTTTTATATTTCCACAATTGCAATAGTGTAAAACTTTTTAATACACATTCAATTGAATCACACCATGATTCTATTTGTTATGTTAGTTACCAAAAAATCTCCAAAAATATCTATATGAGAAGATACGATTGGATGGGACACGTGTAAAAAAGTGTGAAGAGTACATACAAAATTAAATCCCAATAGTATTTGACTGAGATTCTCCATCAAATTAAGAACATACATTCATGAAGCCATCGCAAGAGCAGGGTTTTGAAAAAATGTCCACAGCTGATATTGTGACTGTGACATCAAGGGGCTGTTTGGGAGGAGGGTTTTAGAGGAGAGATTTTAGGAAGGGTAAATCTATATTTAAATATATATTTAAGATTTTTTAAAAATTAGGCTTTGTTTGGATTGATGGAATGGTAACTAAAGAAGTTCCATTGTTTGGATATTTTAAAAATGAGTGGAATGGAGTGGAACATAATGGAATCCATTCCATCATCTCCCCTCGTTTTCTTCCCCTCCAATTTGGGGTGTATGGGATAGAATCCTACCTTTTATCCAAACAATGGAATGGAGCTCCATTTTGCTCCACTCCTTTCCACTCCACTACATTCCTTTCCATTCCATTCCGCTCATTTTACAATATCCAAACAAAGAACAACATAATTTAAGATCAAATAACATTTCAATCACACTTCTTTCATTCTTAAAAACATTTTATAGTTTGCTTAAATTTGAAAAGAAAAACAAGTCCTCCCCTCCCCTCCAAAATCCCCCTCCGAAACAAAGCCCAAGGATTGTGAATACTATGTAACCGCAATGTGACTAAGATGATGCGAAATGACTCAAATAAAATCGCGATTCTTAGCAATATCAAACTAAGGCAAGAGTTTCATAAAGGAAGTCCAGGGTTCGATTTCTAACACTAACAATTTCCCCCTCCCCTAACTAATTACTAACCACTAAAATTCACCTACAAAAAATAAAAATATAAAACTAAGCCGCCACCACAGCGAATTAAAAACCTTATACAAGGAGATCCATAATTTTTCACCAAAAATATACCATAACCATAAATTTGGTTATAAAATATTTTAAACAGCATAAACAGTATGTATTCATAATTACTTTTTTTGTTGTTGTTGCAAATGCAGTAATCACAACGCGACTGTCACTCCTAAATTAAAATGACAATAATTAATTAATATTGTTACCTGTAATCCATGTGACCCAAACGGAGTCAAAAGTGGTAGAGAGAGAAAGTGAAATCTGCTCAGGTTCGAAACCGCGGACTTGGCGGCGAACACGGGGATCGGTATCGGGCAAGTCAATGGCGACGCCGCGCAAGGAAGTGTCGAATGGAACGGTGACAGGAACAAAGGGACCTTCAAGTGTAGTTGGAATATGGCAGTTAGTTAAACGCAGAAAGAGGGGAAGTAGGTTGAGAAGGAGAACAAAATGTGGAAGAAGTGACGTCATCATTGGAAAATTGAAGAAAGAGTTTGAGTAAAGTGGTGGATGGTGATGGCCTCTAAGTCTATCTTTGACGTTGATAGTCCAACCGTAGCGCCACACGGCGGTTTAATTTTTTAATTTTAAAAAATGTAATAATAGTTACAAATCAATCTGGTTTGGAATGTTATTCAGTTAGTTAAATCTATTTTGAAATGTTTGTTATTCACTTGATTAGTTTTAACTACTTCTTTAAATATAATCAACTACTATATAAGTTAAGATGTAAGAAGAAGACAATATTTGTATAGTGTGCAGAAAAACTGACAATAAAGAGTGTAGAAAGTATTGTAATCATTTCATCACATATTAGTGATATTTCGAAGTCGGATCTAGTCCTTTAACTCTGAACTGAGTTAATAATTGTGTGTGTTCATTTTAACATTGCAAGCTTTAATTCTATTTCTATTAAATTGCATAAAGTTAAAAACCCAGGACGTTGAACGTTCTACATTTCAATTCTGATCAATCTCTGTTTGACAGAAACACAAAACGTTCTCTATTTTATTTTCTGATCATTCTCCATTTTAGTTTTTCAATCAATATCCGTTTTTCTTTGGAAACTAATAACATTCTTGGTTGAGAAACAAATTGATCAAACTATATATCAGTATTTAAAAATCATTTAAAATTTTAAAAAACATTGATGATATTTTTTAGAATATTTTTTTATCATTACGATTAAGACAATGACTCGATTGAAGTTAGTTTGATAAAATAAAATAAAAAATGACGTGTTTTTCAAAATACAACTTGTTGAACCGACATTAATTAGATTACTTTCTTAGTTATAAAGACATGTATATGTTAACTTATATTAGCAAAGAATGTCATTGATCATCATTACAATTTCAAGTAATTTTTAAACATGATCCACGTAAAGGTATTCCACCTTATAATTTGTGGGGAAAAAATGTCACTTAAATGATTAAGGGATCGTTTCAATTTAGGATAAATTATATTTTGGTCTCTTGAGTTAATTTTATGTTTCACTTTGGTCCCTTAAATTTTGTTTGTTTCATTCTGGTCTCTTAAGTTATAAACGTTAGACATTTTGGTCTCTGAAGTTATTTTCATTATATTTTAATTCTACGTTATAAACATCAACTATTTTTTGTCACTTAAGTTTACTACAAGAAAACAATCAATTTGTGGTCAACTTAAAAAAAAATTTGGCCAAAAAAACTCTCACAAATAATAAAATTCAAATTGGTTGTTATTAGTGACCGAAAAAGCTCTCACAAATCAAAAAAATTTAATTTTTACTGATTGTAACATTTGTGGTGGCCAAAAACAGTCACAAAATTATTTGAATTTGTGGGGGCCAATATGCTCACAACAGGGTTGAACGATCGAAAATATCAATAGGATTTTGTGGCGGCATATACCATCACAAAATTAGAACGTTGGAGCATTGTGGGGCTTACGCCACCACAAAGTATAACCATACAACATTTTTTAGGGTTTAGACCGCCACAAAGGCAACCTTTTCTGAGGGCCTAAGCCGCCACGAATGCAATAGAGCCATTGGCATTTTGTAGCGGATTTGTCTGCCACAAATGCCATATTTTCTTCCCATATATATCACTCTTCCTCTCGTTTCTTGTTTGAACCTTCTCTCTAAATTTATTCTGTACCTTTTCTTTATAAATATTTTTCCTCAACTTTTATTTTTCTCTAACTTTTCTCTTTACCTTCTTTCTTGAGTTTCGGTAAGTCTTTATTTTATGTTTTGTTTTTTAATTCTATTATTTATTTGAAGTTATTTATTTAATGAATATTATTTAATTTTCATTTTGACAGTGGTGTTATTGGTTGCGAACAATTGTTATTTATTCGTAAACTTCAAGTCAAACACTACCTTACATCAAGTTAGTATGAAATGTATTTTTAATATAAATTAGTAATTTATATAATAATTATTAAAAAAATATTATATGGTTATAAATTATTTTTAAAGCGTTAATATTTTATTTTTGAATATAGAATATATTATTTTTAAAATTGATTATAATATTATTTTTAAACTTTAATGTTAGTAAGATTATTAAAAAAATGCTAGTAAAATATTTAAATTGTAAAATTTTTACTCAAATTAAAATGTAGTTATTTTGGAATGTTTTATTTTGTTTGGTAGTAATAATTTAATTAATATTAAAATTATATTTTTGTTTTTATATATAATATTTTATTTAAATTTAAATTTTTGTTTTTTAAACTATATTCATTTTTTATATATAATATATGTTTTAATATTAACTTTGAATTTTATAATTTTTTTATAAAGTTATTCATTTGTAGCGTCCTAAGCCCTCACAATGTTTTATTTCATTCTTTGTGACGGCCTAAACCCTCACAAATGAGACAGTTTGTGGCTGCCTTAGCCCTCACAAATTGTGGGTTTGGTTTTTTTGTTTAGCTTTATGTTTTGTGGGGGCCTAAGCCCTCTCAAATTTGTGGCGGACTTTTCCGTCACAAATTGTGACTACTTAAACCCTCACAAATAATAACCAAAAAATCAACATTTTTAGTCGTTTTGGCTGTCACAATACTTTGCGATTCAGTAATTTGTGATTGCTTTTTCCTTTCCGGAGACTTTTGGGCGCCACAAATGAAGAGTTTTTTTGTAATAGTTAAAAATTAGACATTTTGATCCCTTAAGCTACAGTGTTAAACACTATTAGAAATGACTAAATTGTAAAGACCAAAATGTGTAATCTTGTAATTAAGGAACTAAACTGGAGCAAAAATAACTTAAAAATCAAAATAAAATGAACCAAACTTAAGGAGTGAAACTTAAAAATAACGATCAAAAGTGAAATTTAGTCTTCAATTTAAAGTTATTTTACGATGATATTAGGAGAAGAAAATGTTATATCGAACTAGATTTAGCAAAACTATATAAAAAAAAACAATAATATTGAACACCCATTATTTTCCTACACTAAATCCATTTAACATATTATTTTTTTTTCTCTAGATGTATAGTGAATGTATGCATGGGGGGAACCATGTACACAGCAGGGTGTCCACTTGTACCCGTTGGATTTCATAAATTTGAATCAATACTATGTTTTACTACTTTGACCACCCTCACATTGTGAGACTGCATCAACAGATAACATAAGACAACAGTCTCTCTTATATCGCAAACACTATTCAAGATGCACTTAGTTTGAATTAAAGTAAAAATGAAAATATGTTATTGACTTGTTGTCCACGAAATATTAGATTCAGGATCAAACAAGGTATTGGGAGTGTGGTTTAATAACTCGACCATCGAGGAGTATATAGTATTTATTATTGGTACAACCTATTATAGTAGTATATGTTTAGAATATTTAAATGTATAGGTTTTTAAAATGAAATTTGTAAATTATAATCTCCGGTGACTTCATCCAACGATCTGAAAACTTTTATTTTATTAAATGAGTATTTCAATTTATATTGCAATATTAATTATTAGTAATATTTTCATTATATTCTATAATTAATGTTACTTATATCACTATTAAATCAATATCTTTTACTTTTTATTATGATAATGATAAATATGTCATTTTTTTTTCAAAACAAGTGTCGATTTAACAAACAAAAATATTTTTAAATTAATATCATATTTAGTTTTTTTTGTATGATATCTTTTTTAGTTTTTAATATTAATTATTTTTATTAATTTTACCCTCTAGTTAGTACTACATGTATTACTCTCAAAATATTATAAAAGATTTAATTAGTAACTCATTGGTTTAATCAATAATCTAATTAAGTCGATGACTAATCCAAATTTCAAAATAATATAACAGTAGCATTTTTGCAATTTTCTATTTTTCTCTGGGAGAGGATTAGGCTTGTCTAAGTAAAGTTAAAACATGAAACACATGAACCTGTTGAGTTAATTAAAGGTCGAATTATACACAAGCATGTTTAACAGTCCAATGTTTTTTATTAGCGAGAATTGACTATTATTAAGTTTCCATGTTGAGCAGAAGTTAAAAAATTGTAGCTTCTCCTGCTCAAAGTTGGGAAAACTTAATTAGTGATTAATTTATTTATAGTTGTGCTTTCCTTTGATTGGGCTTGACTATGATTAAGCTTATAAATTATCTTAACGAAGTTAATTGAAATCAATCATATGAAGCTTTTCATATGAGAAGTCAAAATGCATCTTTGTACACATGTTATAATCCTCCTAGAACATGCATGTTTTCAAAGATATTTCAGAGACATTTGATTAATGCATTAGCCTTGTTCAGATAGATGGGGGAGCAAATTATGTTCACATTCAAAGCCTCTATCGGCAGTTTTTTCAAGACATGTAAATGTATATTATTAGTACATTATACATGGCTAGGGAGTGTAACCACCCTCTTAGTGATAACGGAACTGTAAAGTTAAATGTATTAATTTCTCATATCACAAACTTAATTGCCAAGGTTATGTATTATCAGTTGCTATGTTATAAGATGGATGCCGCAATTTGTTCTTTGTCGCATTTAAAACAAAACAACAGATCACGATTATTTCAAGTATCTAGTCCTTATTTTTTTCATTATCTAATTTCGTTGTGTTGTGTGAGAGGAAATATTTGTCTTCTATTAAAAATGTGATAAGTGAGAAATTTTTAGTATGGATAAAATGAGATAAAAAGAGCTTACTACATGTAGGAAATTAAACTTTAATCTAACTATTCAACTTCTATTTATTAATAAAAACAATTTAAATCTACAAATTATATGCAAAATATGACATTAATTTAAAAAAAGAAAAATTTCTATATTACTAAATACTAGATGTATACCCGTGCATTGCACAGGTTTATAAGTAAAATTAATCTTTTTTTTTTCAATTGTGTGGTGATTTAAAAGTATTAATTTTGAGTAAAAAATCATCTTTTAAATTGTTATATTGTAAAATATTAGCATATTAGAGGCTGAGTTCAGAGATATAAAATTATTTTGATATTGTAAAACTAAAATTTAGTGAAATAATTAATTATTTATCAATGTATTTTACTGAGAGATTGAAAAGTGCAAAATTATAAAAATTGTTTACAAAGATACAATTGACAATTAATACTCAAAAACATTAAAATTTTAACAAAATTGTGTTATGATAATGAAATATATTTCATAATCATATTTAATGTGTCTATGATTGTGCAAATTGCAGAAATCTTCTTTGCATTGTTATATATTTAATAATATTAAAGAACTTTTAAGTTTTAGCTCATTATACTAAAATATACACAAAGAAATAGAAATAAAAATTAACACCCATAAAAATAAATTATTAGAGTTATAATTAAGTGTTATGCGTTTGCTTAAATTTCTTCTGTTGTCCCTTAGCTCACTGATCAAACTATATTCAACATAGTAAATAATTTACATACAGAAATTTTTTTGTCTTAGAGTAGTACCTTCTAGCATTTGTGGTCTAATGAAAATGAGTGTGGTTTTGACTAACATCAATGCCCAATGACAATAATTTGGATGTTGAGTCCACCAATTTTTGAATTACGTAAACCACCTTTACATTTACACAACAATTAATCGATACAATATAGTCACATATTAAATATGTAGACTTATCAATAGATTTATTAAACATGAAACAACGTAGGACTTATATGAAATGCAGAAGCACAATCAAATCATAATACAAAAAATAATTAATTAAAAAATGAGATAACATTGTTACCATAGTAGTTACCCAATATTGTTGATCTTTTTTACAATTGAAGAGAACATCAAATTTTACTTCTTCAATTTAACATAAATGTAAATTTATGTTAAATTGAAAATCGCAAATCTAAACTCGTAAATTTGATCCCTGCAAGAAATTATAAAAAATCTTAAATGCAAGCTCTTATAAACTATATAAAATCGATGCAATAATTTGTGTGGCAAACTGGCAATGCAAATTGTGGCCATTGTAACATATGGTAAAAATTAATGTTTACAATAAATAATATTCGAGTACTATTGTTGAATGTTTGTAAACGATCATACAACATCAAAATATAGAAAAACACACTAATTTGAGAAAGAGAAATAAGTAAGAAAAGAAATGGAAGAATAGAAACTTCAAATTGAAAATTGCAAATCTAAACCGACAAATTTGATCCATGCAAGAAATTATAAAGAATCTTAAATGCAAGTTCTTCTAAACTGTAATCATGATTCTATATAAGATTGATGCAATAATTTGTGTAACAAATTGACAATGCAAATTGTGGTCATTGCAACATGTTAAAAATTGATGTTTACAATAAACAATATAGTATGTTGTTGAGTGTTGTTGTTGCGTGATAGGTATGTTGGTTTATAATAAACAATAGTTCAGTTACCAATTTATCAAATAAGATGAATGATGTGATTATTTAAAATTTATGTTAAAAATTGATGGAGAAATTAAAGGGAATACATTAATGATAATAGATTGAAGTTACCAAATTGATTGAGTAATAATGGGTGACTTAAAAGTTAATTAGCAGATAGATTTATGTTTAGAAGACAAAAAAGTTTAGTGAGACCCAAAATTTTTTTTTTTTACAAAACATAGAAATTTAGTAACAGAAAAGGTTTTCATAATAGTCATATGCATTGATGGATTACGTAATGAAAAATGACGAAAATGAATTACATTTAGAGATATAAATGATAAGGTAGTAATAGAAGATATAATTTAAAAAGGTGAATAATTATAGAGAGTGACGCATCAGATTTTTGTATGATGTGCAACAAATTTGAGTAGTTGACACAAATAGATGATGTGTCACTAGAAAAAGTTGAGAGCTTTTTTAATATATTATAATAGATTGCATTGAGAATAATTGTAAGGCCTATATTTTTTTATTATAATATTTTTATATCTTTACGTATTAAAAAGTTATTTCTTTAAAAAAATTATTTTTACATTTTTGTTTGCACCTGCAGGCCTTGGGTCCTAGATCTAGTTAGTACAAGAAAAAGTGTTATTACCTACGGCAGATTTTATCTTTACCCACGGCAAGTCCGTAGGTAACCTAAAATTACCCACGGACACGGGTCCGTAGCTATTTCACTCGTAGGTAAATATTTACCCACGGACAATCAGTAGGATATGGGTACCTAAGGAAAATCCGTGGGTAATTTACCCACATATTTTCCGTGGGTAATTTACCCACGGATTTTCCCACCAGATAATTGTAGGTAAATCTTTGGACTTTTGATTATGGCACGTGCAATGGCTACCCTTTGCTTCTGCCCACCGGATAATTAGGTACCCCTCTCTCCCACTATTTATCATAACCCTGTCATGTCAACATAGTCCACCAAAAATGACACCAATGTTAACATAAATACAACTAACAAAAACACTATAGAATTACAATCATTCATTTAGTCAATAAAATATGTAGGAGAAAATCCAACTCAAAAAATGACAAATGTTTGGTAGAGTTTTTATTTAATTATGACTTTTTACCTGTTGTAATCCACTAATGAATCAATGAGCATTTGCCAATTCAGATGCAGCTATGATTTCTGCTTCAGTTGCATTGCCACCTTTTCCATAGGCAATATTGGCACGGATAGACTCATTGAATAATACTGGCTCTTGGCTTACTAGACCCATTTGTTGCCTTAACCACTTTAGATTTAACTCACGAATTTCTATCCCATCAAGTGTTATTTCACCTGAATCAGGATCATAAAATCTTTGCAACAACGCAATCACCGTTGAATTCCCACTTCCACTTTCACCAACAAGTGCCACTGTCTGTAACAAACATTTTTCACATTGTAACCATTAGCAGACACAACACTAGCAATGACACGTAGTCACTAATAAAAATTATAAAAAGTTATGTGATTGATTATATAATAAAATGTGTCAGTGTAGGACACTGACCGACAAGCCTTCTATTGCAAATTACCTTGCCAGAATGGATGGCTAAGTTGAGGTCTCTAAAAATTTGAATATCAGGCCTAGATGGATACTTGAAACTAACATGACGAAGTTCAATTTCGCCCTTAACACTATCTAGAGTTGTACTAGACTCATCACTTGGATCTATCTTTGACTTCTTATCAATCATTCCAAATATGGAAGCAGTAGCTGATTTTGCTTTGCTGGAGTCAGGAGCAAATGAGCTTGATTGGGAAATACCCATAGCTGACATAGTTAATGCAAAGAAAACCTGCAAAACATGAAAATAATCTACATATTTAAGAGGGTTGATTTGATCTACCATATAATGTAATATTCTCGCACACAAGTTTATCATAATGACTATTGAGAAAAAATATTTCTGATTTATTTCAATGTTGTGAATAAGATACCAGCATTAATTCTGTAAAAAATTTCTTAGTTTATTAGTCCCAAAAAATTTCCGTTTTCAGCACGAATGTTGTTACTACTAGTATGAAAGAGTTAGTACCCGGAAAACATCTGAAAATGTTGTGCCCCCAGCTTTCACAAGTCTAGCTCCTGCATAAAAACTTGTTGCATAGACACAAAACAATAAGAAAAATGAAACACCAAATCCTGCTCCACTTATCACCCCTTGCCTTATCCCTGTTTTCATGGGACCTTCACATTTCTTCCCATATAGTTCCATAACTTTATCTTCAGCACAGAAAGAAGCCACAGTTCTTATGCTTCCAACTGCATCATTAGCAACTTGGCTAGCCTCTTCATACATCATCTACAACATTTCAATTCCCGTTACTACATCCATAATTTGTCTCGTAATATATTAGCATTAGCATTTAGTTTCTCATTTGAATTTTATTAGTCAATGCTGCTAACTGTTTCACATTTAAGCTTATTATTATGGTATGAGAGTCTGGTTACTACTAAAGTAAAATAACTCACCTTTGCATCTGCACTGAATCCCTTCATGAATTTCATTTGAACATAACAATTTAATCCAATAAGAGGAAGCAAGACAAGAATAATAAATGCCAGCTTGCAACGAAAGCGATAATTAAACCAGCCAATGCAGTTACCAAATTCTGAACCATCAGTCCAAGTGCATCGCCAACAAGGGCGCGAACAGAAGCAGCATCAGCCGAGAGCCTTGCACCAACTGCCCCGCTCGAGTTCTCAGGCTCATCAAACCAACCAACCTCCATGCTCAACACCTTCTCAAAACATATTAGCCTGATACGTTGGATTAACTTGCATCCAGCCACAGAGAAAAAGTAAGACCGCGCTGGAATCACCACCAATGATGCAAGACCAAGGAGCGAAAACATTACTGCCCAAAATTTGGAGTCCTTTTTCATCTCATCAAATGGTTCGTAAAATGTTTTGATGACACTGGAAATCAGAATGCCGAATATTGGAAATATAACACCATTTCCTATTGCAGCTAAACATCCAATAAGAAGAACTGGAATCTCTGGCTTGTTGAGGGAGGCGAGGCGGCTTAGCGGAACTTCTTGTACTTTTTCTTTGGTTGGTAGATTTTCAAGTTCAGGATCGGCAACGTTGACTGCTGTTGGTAAACCGAACGAAACTGAAAACGATTGTCGACTACTATTTCCTATAGATGATCCTCTACTGATAGATCTTTGAAATGACTTCCTTTGACTAGACTGTCTAAAGGATTCTGCAGAAAGTTCACTCTTGCTGTTGTGATGATCTGTAGTTTCTTCTGATTCCTTGTTTACTTCTTATAACCGCACGAGTTGAGAGTAAGCTCCTTCAGGATCCTTGAGTAATTCTGAGTGTGTTCCTGATTAATCATTGCAGACATAAAGTTATAAATTAAACAATGTGTTGATGAATAAATTAATGAAAAGAAGCCATGTTTTTCAGTAAACTTGTGTGGTACCTTTCTCAACCATTTTCCCTCTATGGATTACAGCAATCATGTCAGCATTCCTCACATATAACTTGGAGTCCCAACAATCTAAGTTTAAAGCAAGAGCAAAAAGTTACTAATCCAAACAAAAAATCTGAAACACGAAACATAACTGAATAATTTTCACTCACTGAGGAGGCAAGATCATCAGACGTTAACATTTTAGCAAGACCAAAGTCACCTGC
This sequence comes from Cicer cuneatum, assembly GCA_037974295.1. NCBI lineage: Eukaryota > Viridiplantae > Streptophyta > Magnoliopsida > Fabales > Fabaceae > Cicer > Cicer cuneatum. The sequence goes on along the minus strand of JBBPBO010001986.1, from coordinate 19,670,499 downwards.
ATTGAACATGAACTACATAAGGATAGCATACTATATATCAAAACACAATAGAGACATCAAAAGACTTGGCCATTAATTAAGTCTACGAGCAGTGTGAGAATAAAATGAGTAAAAGCCATTTACCTAGACGTATATCTTGATCTTTTGTCAAGAATATATTTGAACACTGAAACAGATGAGGGAAATAACATCAACACAGAAGTTGGTTCTGAAAGTTCTTTGATACCTCAGCTATATAACAAGAATCTTTATACTCCACAATAAAAGGATTGCGAACTTTGGATATAAGCTCCATCTACAAAACAAGGAACCAGCATGACATCTTACAATCTAATATATAAGAAAGACAACATAAACATCGTTTCATATTTAAAGATATAAAACAACAAGTACAAATAAATTCACTTTAAATACCAAATTCAAATTCAAATGTAAAATTGATTAAAATGACCAAAGGTAGGCTTAAAGATCAGCTTAAAAATTTCATGCTGCAAAATATCAAACGTCACATATAATTTCTACAAAAATGAATGTGCCATTTTCAACACTAGAACATATTGTCTTACATATTCCCCTTTAAGAAAAACAGGACAATCATGCATTAAACCCGAAAGAATGATGTATTCCACATTTCCACAAGAACTTGATTCCATTTTTCTCCAATAGTAAGTAAAAAGGAGATGATTACCTACTGGTGGGCTGACCTACGGGTTCTGTCAGTTTGGCGAGCAAGACGGATCTTCTTGAGGACATACCTAATATTTAAATGACATAAATAGAAAAACATCATGGAGCAGAATACAAGATCAAATTAAAGCTCGCAGAGTCTGTATGATAACAGAAGCCACAATTAAGCAAAAGAAATTGGAAAATCAATTAAAACTTGAATCTAAGATAAATGAGCTTGCAGTGTTGGTTATCACCATTATAGTGGTCACTATTTTGACTATCCTTTCAATATATGACTTTTTGGTAAATGTATCTCAGGTGGAATGGTGCAGTGGTTCTGAAACAATGGAAGAGATACTTTCCAGGATACATCAGCGAGAAGAAGCAGCAATTAAAGGGCTGACATTTGTGGTTTGTAACGACCAAAGTAGAGATTTTGTGTTCTGCTAGCAGGTTTCCCTAAATTACAATTTCATATAAGGACCTAATTTCATAATCAATTTCATATAAAAAAATCCAAAATTCATAAAACCGTAAATTACAAAACTCTAAATCTGAGAAAAATACCTTGGTGTGTCAATGATTTCTCACTACTTGAGCACTGTGGAGGTCGATCTCGAAGGCGCGATAAGGTGTTAGAAGCAAAGCTTATCGTGCAGCAGCCGCGCGAGAGAGAAGAAGAGAAAAGCGAAGGGACGGTCGGTCGATAGAGGAGAAGAAGAAAGAAGAGGGTCGACGACGGTGAGACTTCAAGATAGAAGAGTAGAAGACGGCGCCGTGGCCGAAGCTCTCACCGGTGGAGGTAACCTAATCGGCTTGCCTCTCGCGTTTCTATTTCTGCGTTTTTATTCGTGAGACAATCGTGTTTCTGTTTGTGAGGCTACACAAAATCTGATTATAATTTTTCTTAAAAAAATAAAATAATAAACAAAACTTTACTTTATCTACGGAAAATACTCACGGACAATCCGTGAAAAATTAAAATACGAAAATATTTTAAAAACTTAAGTTGAGTAATTAATAATTTACCTGCGGACTAAGATCCGTGGGTAATTTTCCGTAGATATACAACTTTTTTCTTGTAGTGAGATCCGCAAATGAAAGTATGGATGTCTATGATATATTTTTCCATAGAAATCAAAGTTTAAGTTTACTATTTTATCAATTATATACTTATTTTATAAATTTAGTCTGCTCAATTTGAATATTAGTACAACATGATAGCTTATTTCAAGATTCATTTTATGTTTACGTCTTCAAAAAAAAAATTTATCTTTACATAAACTAACACACTACAAGATCAATAAAATAAGTACTATTTTTAGCATATAATTTTATATGACATTTTGTTTAAACTCTATTTTATAATGATATATTTATATAGGGGGTAAATTAACACTAAAAGTCACACAATAACCATTTCTCCTTCCTCCAATGTCTGGCGCCACCCTTCAAATTCTTGTTCCTTTTTCGTCATATCTTTCTACAATTTTTGACATTACTCTCTTTGATCTTACAATTGTTGTCACTGTCAATCAAGTCGTCAAAATTATATTTCAAATCAGATCCATCAAAATTCCAATCTTCAATTTCATTTCATCCTCACCACCTACCTTCATTTTCTTATCACTCCCTTCTTCAATCTCATACTCCCAATATCACACAAGCTTTATGGTTGAAGTAACACATTTTGATTTCAATGTTTCTATTTTAATTTCACATTCTTTTTTAACAATGGATGTTTAAGGATATTAGAGGATCTTTTGTGGAATTCTATTTCTATTTTGTTTGAAATGTTTTGATAATTTCAACTTTAAATAATGTTTAAGTTTCATATCATGTAAAATCAGAAGAATATAAAAGTAGATTTGTCTAACTCTAAATTATTATTTTGGAATGATTTTTAAGATTAGTTTCAACGGAAACGAGCAATAATTGAGGATCAAGAAAACCAATTCTCTCAAGGAGGGTGCAGTAAAGAGAGGAAAATATATTGAGGGTGGGGAACAAGATGGTAAAGGGTGTGGCAAATAGATATAGATAGAGGAACATCATTTCATTGAAGATGATATACTTATAGCCCTTGTGATTTGATGAGTAACCAAGGAATACACATTCCTTTGAATGACAAACAAACTTGTGAGGATTGTTAGGCCTCAAATGAGGGTAAGCATGCCCCAAACACCTTGAGAAACATGTAGTTAGGCGCAACCTTATTGAGGACCAAGAAAAGAGATTTTATATCCAGAATTATAGTAGGCATGCGATTTATAAGATAAATAGTTGCAAGAAAAACATGGTCCTATTGAGGGGCAAGTTGGAATGGGCCAACAAGGTCGACCTTTGTTTCAACCACATGCTTATGCTTTCTTTCCTGTGAGCCATTTTGATTATGTGTGTGTGGACATTTAAGTCTATTAACTATACCATGCAGTACAAATAAGAAGAGTAATGGCTGGAACTCACCTCCACCATCAATTTGTACTACCTTTAGCTGAGTGCCAAACTGAGTTTCAATTAGTATAATAAAATGTGTGATAGTGGTGTAGACATCAAACTTTGCTGTAAGCGGAGAAACAAAATGTTTGTAGTAAAAAAGTGTGTGATAGTAGTGTAATAATGTGTTGTGATAGTATTGTGGGATTGTTCATAGATATAAATACTTGATTGAATCTATTTATACAAACGAAATATTGATGCAAAACCATTTAAGATTGTGCTAACTGAGAGTTGGTCATCCCATCCACCAGTGTTCTCACAAACCTTCCTAAAAACTCAAAATACTCCTAACCAGAATATGAGATCCGATTTGCTAATTTACTGGATTCATGCATCCGGTAACTTAAGTTAGCAAATTCTCGTATTTGGTAGGAACCTTAATATAAGGCAGAACGCCCTTTTCCTCATTCACTTTATTTTCCTAATCAAAAACTCTCTAAACTTTCATTTCTCTCAAATCCAACTCAATGTCACTTTCTTCCCTCAAATCCACACTAAAACATAACATTTTGATTCATCAACTCTTAATCATCAAAAGGTAAGTTTTCTGTTTTTCTATTTTTGATTTAAGTGTTTATGTTTTTGATTTATAAGAGTTTGTATTGATAAATAATTAGCTGATAGTTGTTTTTGTAGTTTTAATAGGTAGTTAGGGATGAATGTTGATGTTGTTGTTATGTCAATTGGTTGTTGTTGTTTCAATTGAATATAGTTTTCTAAGTTGTTGAATGTCAAGTGTTTGACAAAATGTTTTTGATTTGTAATGAGATATAATTAGTTTATGTTGTTGTTGTAGTTTCAATTGGTTTACGTTATGAACCGGTAGTGATTTTGTTGTTGTTTTTATGTCAATTCGTTGTTGTTGTTGTTGAAATATGACAAATGTTTTCTAAGTTGTGATAATTGTTGTATGACAAGTGTTTGACAAAATGCTTTTGATTTGTGATGAATTTATAGTGAGATCTAATTATTTTGTATTGTTGTTGTAGTTTAAAATAGTTTATATAAGGGACAATAGTGATTTTGTTGTTGTTTTATCAATTCGATATTGTTGTTGAAATATGACAAAATGTTGAAATGTGATATAGTCAAAATGTTGAATAGTAACAAAGTGTTGATTTTTGCTTTGAGAGATGAAATGTGGCAGTGATGTTACTCGATTTCGACATGGTTGGGAGACGCAACATGGGTCTGTACGCAAAGAGCCTTAGGCCAAAACTCATTCTAAACGACAATGGATTATAGTTGAAAGCTTCCACTTTCAGGCACAAGTTGACACTGAAGATGTACAGTACGAGATGCCTGCACCACTGTTGCAACTATCACCACCTGCACCATTTCAAAGACCACCATCATCACCACATGTTCAGGGGTCTCTAGGGACTCCGTCGTTATGTCTTTGCTACTAAATTTTTAGGACCACGTGGCAGCCCGCATATGGATTGAAAAATGGAAATTTTAATTCTAAATTTATTTAATTGTTTAGTTATGGATTAATTATTTGTTTATTTATTACAAATCAAACACTAACAATTGATTTTTTTTAAGAACGTATTCTTCTTAAATGCTTCAAAAATGGTAGAAATATATCTCAGCTACAAGTTCCACCTTCTATTGTAGATTGGTTTTGGTATCCAATCCGAGCGTCTGGTTTAGCTGATCTTTAATGCACATGGTACGAGTTAATAGATGTCGGCATATTATCCGCATTTGTCGAGAGGTGGCACAGGGAGACTAGCACCTTCCATCTTCCTATTGGTGAGATGACAGTGACTCTGGACAATGTGTCATATCTTTTGCACTTGCTCCTCATTGGACACCTCCTAGCACATACACCGTGTGTGTAACATGAGGGGGTTGAGTGGCTGAGTAACGATCTTAGGTTCATCTTAGATGATGCGATGATAGAGGTTGAACGAACCAGATGAACTAATGTCAAATTATCAACCCTTGAAATGCAGTTTTTGATTCATCTGAGCATATCAATTCAGTTTGCTAATGATGACAAGGTGAAGGAATATCATAGGTTTAACACCATCAGATGATATTTTCTCTACTTTGTGAGCACTATCATATTCAGCGATAAAAGTGCAACGTAAGTCGACGTTATATACGTTCCGTACTTCAGACTTGGGTACTATCCGAGAGTATGCATGAGGTGCTGCTACTTTTGCTTTCTTATACAGTTAGCTAAGGGATGTTAGCAAGCCCAAAACGAAACAATTATCTGATTACTTGTCTCTCCTCCAAGTGATTAAGAGTTTCTAATTAAAGGATTATTTATAATTATGAGTTAATTTAATTGGAATATTTTTTTATAATATTATTTAATTTTATTGGAATAATATTTATAAATAATTTTTAATCTATTTTTTTGCTAGCATGGATCATGCAACATTCTCCTACATCTATTAGCAGATTTTGCAAGCTCATTATGACGAGTGCCTTCCAAGCGCATGTCTATTCATTCCACATTGAGGTCATCCACTGCCAGAAACATATATGAACACACTAGATCGGTTGGAGGTCCAAAATTATTGTTTTTCTCCCTATGACCATCACCGCCCGATTCGTTGGAGGATATATGTTGGTACTCTGGATGGATTAGATGGGGATCTAGGATGAAGTGTCCTCACTTGTTAGAGCATGTTCTTAAGAAATTTGGACAAATCCAAACCATCCCCAAACATTTAGATATATATGCTCCTCCCATTATGAGTATGTAGTAGGTCGATCAAGCATATCTGAATTTAGATTGCATCTAGCTACTCTAGATATGTGGGGCTATTTGTGGACAAGAGTTGTGAAACCGTAGTTTGATATGTAACTTTGTTTTATAAGGTTTTCCATCCATTCATGCAATATTTTCCATAGGGAAATCCTTCAAAGCCTGTAGACTTGGAGGTTATCATACAACATGATTCCATGTCCGATATAGCTAACCCCCTGCAGATTTGTAGGAAGGATAGATATCTTGCAATTGAAGCAATGAGATGATGGATGAGAAAACTTATGCATATGAATATGTGCAACAGATCATTCATCGCACACAAGGTATATTTTTAAATCGTAGGAGGAGACGAAACATCATTAGGAATAGAGTTACACAATAGTATTTATATATTAAGGAGTATTACTTTTGATTTAAATGTATATAGTTTTAATATTTTGATTACTTATTTACTTTGATTAATCTAATATTCTTGCCAAATGTTGATATTTATGTTTTCTAGAATAAAGGTTGGCTGTGTGTTTGAGTTACTGGTGTACATAATTAAAAATAACAAATATAATTTAAAAATTTGGCGGAAAAAAATTAAATAAAACATAATTTTTCCTCTATATATTTTAAAATAAAAATAACAACTTATATTAACTAAATCACATATCTCTTAAATTGATGACAACATCTATTGAAGAGTTATCCTTACTTGGAGAACATTTACTCGGGGAATACTAAGCGTACAACTTGATTGGTCCTTTGTCTTTGTAAACATCATTAACTATGAAAATAAATCTTACGTCTATATCAGTTGTAAGATGGATCAAATCAAAACGAATTGTACCTTATGGGTTGTTATATTTAAGTATGATGTATTGACAGTAATATGACATACTAACCATTTTTGTAGTGGTGTCACCCCTGCTCTAAATATACAGTTAAGTCGATTCTTCATTTCTAACATATTACCGTCATTACAAATTTCAAATTTTATTGGAGTTTTTAATGCTCGAAATAAACTTCAGCTCGTTCTTGAACCATGTTTGAAATTATAATAAATCAAAAAGGAAATTTATGATTCGTGGGGACCCAAAAGACCCGTATGTATATAGTGCCTATGTAATATTGATCACACAAATTAGGGTTAAACATGAACCACACAAATTATATACAAGTGTGCATAGAACACTACCGGATTCTGGAATTCAGTAGTGTATTTTACTTGAAAAATATACTTCAATATACTACCAGAATCACACATCCGATAGTTAATTTACTTGAAAATACATTACCAAATCCTAGACTCTGGTAGTGTATTTTACTTAAAAAATTCACCTCAATATACTATCGGATTCACAAATCCAATAGTTAATTTACGTAAAAATACACTACTGAATCCTGGAATCCGGTAGTGTATTTGACATAAAATTGCAAAAACTGCAATATGCAGAACCAAAAATAGCGTGTAATTTGCGCATAACAAGAATCTAGCATTAACGCCACTAATGATAGAAACAACATATATGCATAAATATCAAAAAATACGTCATACATTTCATTATACTCATAATTGTCATATACATTTAATAGCATTTTAATGTGGTTTAATAGTTTTATACATCTTAACTAATTTATTTCAAGGTCATCGACACCATCTTCGTCTATTACTTCAATCAGTTTGTCAGCATTTGATTTTTTCAGTGGTTGGACTTTTCAATTTCCATGAGTTCATCAAAGACATCTTTTCCACGAATGGATCCTCTCATAATTCTTATTCTGAATTGTGATGCACTCTCCATTCTACAGATGCCAAAGGTATTGGACAACTAACATTCTAGTATATATGAACAAAATGATTTTGGTTGACCCATCTAATGCACAAAATATGTGAAGTTGGATTTGGGGGTGGACGACCTCCTAGTGGTAGAAAGATTTCATAAACTCCATAATTTCATAGTTTCCATCACCAGCAACATCCACAATTTTGTCAATATATGAATGCATAAAAAGAGACATATGTTCAATTAAGGGAAGTTTTGGTTTTGGGAATGAATTAGGCGAGGGATTCCCAATATGTGGGCTTGTCTTTCTTGGGCATGATAACTTCACTAAATAAGCAATTATTTAATTTTAATTAATTAAAATGTACCTAAATCGCTTTCAACTATGTTAGAATAAAAACATATAAATTATTTTCTTCTTTTACCATAACATCACAATCAAATTGTAACCTCTTATAATGAGTGTGTACCTCATCATGTCGGATATGTGTGTCATGCGTTACTTTCTTAGAAATAATACAAGCACATGGAAAATTATAAGTTTTTCTAATCACACAACCGCACTTTGTAATGTCCATATCACATTCCATTTCTTGTGCTTATTCGTAATGAATAAAATTCAACTCTTGAAATTTTAAACATCGACTTTGAATACAAAACCTTCTCTTAGTATCTATTTTGTAACACACTCAAATGCCTTCCAAACAAGGCTTATATCTCAATGAACTGTGTTTTCATCATTTTGTTAATCGTTTCCTAATCACCTTTACTATCCAACAAATACCTTTTCAATCGACCTGAGCAAATTCAACTCTATTTGTGGTTGTATTGCCAAAGTGAAACACATGATATGTCCATGCTCTTACAATTTTCACTTTCACCACATCCAATAAGGTATGTTCGACATATTTGAGGAATTTTGTAAATTTTTCAACACCTTTTTGAACTCGACAACGACACCAACATATGCATCATCTAAAGGAGATTCCACTACAACGTCCTAAGCCCTCATTATGATGTTCCATAATTCTATCGGTTTGACCTATTTCGCATTTGCATATACTGGTTTCACAAATTTTACCTTCACATCCAACTTGCATCTAGCTTTGACATTTCTTTTGTTGAAATATGATACCGAAACAATAAAGCAGTAGAGGTTGGAAAAATCTTTGCAACATCATTCATTAATGCAATATCTCTATCAGTCACAATTACCTTTGGAATTTTGTCTTCAAACTTCAACAAATTACAACACATCTCTAGGACTCAAGTGAAATTATTCTACTTTTTAAAACTAAGAAAAGAAAATATGACTGAATGTGTCATCTTTGTTGAAGTCACACGAACGATCTCAAACAATGGTATTTCATATTGAATTGTTTTATAAGTCGAATCCTTCAGCAACACACTAAGAAAAGTGTTAAACAACTTGACTGATTCAGGATGATCCCAAAAAAATCCTAAATTTCAGTTTCAAACTTATTAGTCATTCTATATATGTATACATATTTGTGATCATCCAAGCATTTCAACAGATGTTGCATTTTTTATCTCAGACTCTTGATAGTCTTCTTGTATCTTTGATGTGCATTATAACCTTACTTCATTGTAGTCACATTTTTATTTCTTCTGTCTTTCAAAGTTATTATAATATCTTTTGGCAAGGCCATGTTCCTTGGCATCTCACCAACAAGTTCCTTCTCTTCCTCATTTAAACGAATAACAAGTGATGTTTTTCTAACTTTTGATCCATCTCATGGTTGTGTGTTCTTAACACAACACTAAGATTTCATTGTTTTGTTGCCAAGAAATAACCACGCAACATCAATGAACATTCACATTTCCTATATCATATGTATTCATGTTTCAACTTCTTATTGGTTCCTTTATATACACCACCTCTTTTGCAACTCAGTACAAAAAAAATGTTTTCTTAGCTACTTGATGATGAACCCAAGCAATCAAATCATCTTGGGAGCTATATTATTATCAATAATAATTTTTTATCAAACATCAATGTCATTAACCACTGACTCTACAAATATCTAGTTTCAAATCAATTGTTTCCTTGAGTTTAAAGTTAGGTATGAGCTTATGTATTTCTTCAGCTGTAGGCTCAGGTTTCAAATCAGATGTCGATGAATGTTTGGATTCAATTTTAGGCTCAACCATAACTAACTACAAACATTTAACACAAATTAAAAACTTAATTATACAAAAAACATACCATTGTGGACTACGTTAACTACTATCAAATGCGTGAATCCGGTAGTGTTAAATTTTTGAAAAACATACTATTGGATCTCAGAATTTGGTACCACGCAGTACAGTTCTTCAAAAACTTTAACAACCAAAATGACAATGATTAGGGTTTTATAGCCATATAGCTTTTGCAATGAAGAAAAATAGAGTTGATGATGCCAATGGATGGAAGAATGGGGTTTTTCAACTCCAAAAACGTGAAAATAAGTGAAAGATTTGAGGTTTAGTGTTGAGGAAGAAATGTGTGGTGAAAAAGCTGGCACGACTATGTATTGGTGCCTACCAGATGCCATAATCCAATAACTTAAGTTATCGATTTCACGCATTTGAGAATTTACCAATCCAGAATGTAGGATCCAGTAAGGAGTAAATTTGAAAAATTGGAGAGCCTTTGGACAACAACAGAAGGATGAACAAGTTGTGACAAAATATTATTCAGCCTTGTTTTTTGTGTGTCCCATTGCTTTAAAATATTACGCGCTAGTGTAGTGCGTGATGGAAAGTTAAACCTTGGTTGTAAACCATTAACAAACTTATGAAAATATGGATGTTCCACTTGTAGAAACAAGATTTCCATGGCTACAAACATGTTCATCAAGTTAACTCAACTTACTTCTTAGTCAAATTTGGGAAAAGAATAAGATGAATTAACAACTTCCCTACTTGTCATTGAAGATGAAGCTAACTCGTGTTCCCTATTCGCCACATTTTCTTGATAATATTCACATCTTGTCAAATGGGCTCGCATTGTGCTTGTTCCACTGCTATACTGGATCATGCGACCACAATAATTGCATTTTGCTGATCTTTTTTTGCCTAGTTGTGGGGTAAAATGATTCCATGCTTCCGACCTATTTTTACGCTTAGGCAACAACAAAGCGGTGTTTGAAACTGAAGGAGGAGGAATATAATCAAAACTCCCTTCCATCTTAGAGTCTACAATGTTATCATGACCATTCATGTTGATGTTGTATTGAAAAAATTGATAAGAGATGCATGTCAAAAATTATTTCAAGACACTAGTAAAGGACTAACCAAACAATTTTGTATTGGGAGCAATGATTTAATAGGACATAAGTTAAGTCCCCTTGAGAACATTCAAATTGTAGTGATCAATACTCCAACGTAAAAAATCATAAACATAGAAAAAGAAATAACACAGCTATCAAGCCTAATATCAATCAATATGGACTACTTAAGGGTAGAGTTAATGTTAGTGCATATCAAAATTATTTCACCAATAATAACAATGCATAAGTGTTAGAGTATATTTTGCTTGTACCAGTTATTCAATTTGAGCAATACAACTCGTTTATCTGCTAGCATTAGTTAGCTCTGTATTAAGTCAGCTAAGGATGGCAGCTGAGTTTTATCAAATTTTGTTTTAAAAGAATTCAAACAACACAACTATCAGGTAGTTGCATATATAATTGATATGCAACAGCCTCTATAAATACACTACAAAGTACGTTGTCCTCATTTCATGTAATTTTGAATTCAGATTCTATAATCATAGTTTGAATTACCTCTCTGCTCTTAAGATTTTCTGTTGTTTTCTTGCATTTTCTTACATGATCAACTTCTAAGATGGCATCATGAGCTTTCTATTCAATCCAAACTCAATGTCTTCTTATGTAATCCTTTAGCTTCTCTCAAAAATTGTCCTCCCCCTTCTGTTTCTATTAGCTTTTAGCCCCAAATCTTCAGTACGCTTGATAAGAAAAACTTATTTCTATTGAAGCAATAGATTAAGGTGTTGTAAAAGGTTATAGGCTTCAGAATTATGTTTCCAATCCTAAAATTCCTCCAAGTTCCTCATTAAAGGAGACTACAATTTGGAAAAAGTCAATCATAAGGCCAAACCACTTTGTTTAATTAGTTTACATATCCTTCCTTAATTACACAAGACCATTAAATCAAAATTTACATATCTTCTTAGTTCTATTCAGTTTCAAAATTTCAATCACATCAAAATTCAACACTATCATTAGAATATGACTAGTACTGCTATTTTGTTTTTTATTTTGAGAAATTGATTCAACAAATGGGTTTTCAATAGAATTATTTTTCCTCAAAAATCAATACCATTTTTCCTTAGATTCATTCAACCTACACATGTATTGAAGATGAGTGAAACTAATCCATGTAAAACAATAGTTTTCTTACCTTCAATGTTTGAAGAACAGCTAAACAAATCCAATCTTAGAAGACACAAAATATGCAACCAAAGCATTTGAAAATTGAAAATGATCAAAAAAACTAAACACACAAAACATTAAATTAGAAGGAAAAACCCTAATTTAGAAGAAAATGAAAATCCTAACTCACCAAAATGGAGAATAAGCAATAAATGAACTTTTGTTTGATATGCAATTTACGAAAATAAAAAATGGAACAGAATTGAGAAATGATAACGACTAAAACATAAGCGGCGCACGACACTTACGATGGTAGAGAAGTTGAGATGCGATGGCGAAGTTGTGATGGAGACAAGAAGGATTACGTTGGAGGTGAAATGCGAAGGGTTATAATGTTAGAGATGACGACGACCGCCAGAGAGAGTAGGAGGGGAGAGCACAGGACAAATTGGTTTAGGGCTAGGGTTCAACCATTTTGAATTTGGGGCTAGGGTTTAGTTTTTCTTTATGTGTTCAATGAAAAAAATAATTTTATGATATTCATTACAAAAATGTTTGAAAGTGGTTCAAACTAGTTTTTAAAAAAAGTTTAGTTAATTGAACTTTTTAAATTTATGGTGCAGTTCATAAACCATTTAATTGATTTGGATTTTTCTAGTGCAATGCAATCCAATTTATGAATGCAGTCCAATTAACTACATTTTTTACACACCCCTGTGAACAACTCTCTTATAAGTTTGTTACAAGGACAAAGCCTTGTTTGGCTATATTACAAAACTTAGGCATTACTCTGTTAAATATTTCATTGATTGTGGTAAATTCAAAAATAAATCTTTTGAAAACTTTATGTTAAATGTCAAATTGACATATAAAATAAGAATTTTTTTTTCCACTAAAGTTGTTATTAAATTCCCATATAAAATGAGAATTTGTTATTCCCTCAGCTAGAATGAAATATATTGTGGGACAGAGAGATTACTTATGATAAATGTAAATTATTATAATTATACTCACAAAATTCTTGGATCTTTTGGCATGCAAAATCCATAAATAACATGTCACAAAATAATAATGAGCAAAGCTTTTTCAATAAAATGAAAAAAGTTATTGAACATTTAACTTCATCAATGTGGCGGATTCAATCTTGGTTAAAAGGGGTATATATAACAGTAGTAATAATAAGATAATCAAATGACATAAATTTAAACGACTAACAACAAAGATAGAAGAATTATATGTAAGTCTACATAGCCCTCAAGAGCTTAGATCCTTCAGGTACTTTGAAAAATACGCATATATATTAAATATATTCTTACAACCATTTTCAATTTAAAATATCTGAATATTTATTTGAATATTTATTTATCCATCTTTTATTTTAATTGACATAAACTTTAGAAGTAATTATAATTAAAATCGAATATTTTTCAATAGTTATGATTGATTGACGATATAAAAAAATATTTAAACCAACAGTATATAAAAATTAAATCTTTTACAATAATTTATAAAATAAGCACACGGCTCTAAAAGCATCTGCACTACAAGTAATAATTTGAGAATAAAAGTTGAAAAAATTGATTTTGTATTTTAATCATGAATAGAACTCATTATAAGAAAAACAATTGATTTTCCTTTGTGCACTTTTATTCTTTTTTCCCTAAATAAACAAGAACTTTCACTTGATATCAGCCTAAAAAACAAAATGAAAAAGGAACATAAAACATATATAGTTACATATGCAAGAATGAATATGCAATTTCTGTATCAAATGAATCCATGAAACAAAGCTATAAAAATAATGCAAGATAAAACTAAAATTTGTTTGACTCAGTTACAAAAACTAAAAGAGCAAACTTGATGATCTTGTCATTTCAAAAGCTAAGGTTTCTGATTGACTTTATATTTGTTTCAACACAGCTGTGCGTTCGAACCTCATTGAGTAAGAAAAGAAGCAATAGAGTATAGCTTCAACAAAAATTAGCTTCAACAAAAATGGCCTTGGAACACAGAATAGTTCCGTTAGCAGCGAAAACAATCTTAAACAAAACAGCCTAAAGGGTCTGAGATCTGGTATTTTACAGAAAAAATATAATCAACCCAATAAGTAAATGGGGAAAGACAAAAGCTAGTACTACTAAAAACCACTTTACCTAGCCTCTAGTTCTCATAATAGTGATGCTACCTTTTCCGCCTTCGGTGCGTATTTTTGTCTTTCCAACTACAGGCTTACCGGAAAAGGCTGATTTCGGGTAGACTATAGGATCTTCCTTGACTTGCTTTGATTTTGAAGGGGGTGGAGACTGAATTCGCTTATTTATTTCCTTCAGAGTGACGTCTCCATGGACACCACAAGGTTTAATGAAGGCAAATGGATAGGCCACAGAAGAAGCTAACTTTGTCGGTGTTTGTATCATAGATTTTCGACCTACACGTGTAAATGCGAGTCAGCTTTCATGTCAAAAGCACCGACTAGTAAAAGTATGCAAACTATAGAATTCAGTTTCATGATCATGTTACCGGAGAATCTTTTGTACGTGATAACTTAAGTAGACATCCCCAACTATTAAACCAAAACAAAAAGACTAACAACAATAATAATTAAGCCTTTTACGAATATAGAACAAGGAATTCCCCGTCAAGTATTAAAGTCAAAGAAAGACCATTTACATCTAAATCTCTTTTACCAGTTTCACCTACACATATTTGTCTCCCTCTCGCTTGAACTTTTAGATTAGTTTCCATCTACTCAACCCTCCTTGTTCCTGCTTCTACGGATCTTCTCCACATATATCCAAACCATGTAAGATGAGAAAGTCTCTTTTCTATACCGGGAACTACCCCAACTTCTATCTAATGATTGTATTCCTAACCCTATCTTGTCTCGTATAATCATTCATAAATCGCAATACTCTTATCTCTGCAGCATCGAGTTTACTTTCTTATTGACTCTATATCATCCAACATTCAGTCCCATATAGTATCACTGGTCTTATAACTTTAGTATAATGGAGTGATACTTTTCTATCACTAATCACCCCCACAACATTTATCCATTTCATCCAGCCTACTTGAATTCTATTATTGACATCTCCCTGTATTTTCTTGTCATTTTATATGATGAATCCAAGGTACTTAAAATGTGAAATTTGTGGTATAGTATTTCTCTTGTTAAACTTTCATTTTGTAAACTCTTGTTTTAAATCTAATTAGGTCGAAGCTATGTGTTTTGGAGGCTTGTCTCATATGAAACACTGACACAAACATGAACATCAGACACGACGATGACATTAACAGGTTGACACTGATAATAGTTTAAGAAAATGAAAGTAATTGAATATGGGTTATAATCAATTACTCTCATGTCAGTGCTATATAGCTTGTATCTACTTATTCAAAATCAAGTGGGAATAAAAAGACGAAAAGATAAAAAAGTCAAACCTCTGAAGACAATTTTTCTGGGAGTTTGAGAGGAGTAGGACTGAACCACATTCTGTTCAATTGGCGGTGTTAAGTTGCATAGCTCTAAATTAACATATGAAGTTTTTAATTAAGTTCAATGAGCAGAAGTAAAATTAAAAATGGACAAAACAAATATTAGAAGACAATCTTTCATACCATTAACATCAGTATGAACATCATCAGCACCAGAAAAATTCCTGAAAGAACATAATCACAAGATTATTTTATATAAATAATAAGTATATGTCATAAATTTGCAGTGGTTCTTAGAAACATACGGATTATCAGGACATAATTGCATTTCAGCATCTTTAAAGCACTCTGCAAGCCACCCTTCGGCTGACTCAAGGTCCTCGTAATTGGAAGCAGAAGCGTTTTCTAATGCATATTCAATGGCAATTGGGCAAAGATTATATATTAAGTTTCCAATTCAATTATCAAAAGCCATTAAAAAAATCGAAGCAAAATATTATGCTTAAGGAAAACCTGAAACTCCAGATAGCCATTGTGACACTTCTGGAAAAAGATCTTCATTGCATTCCTATACCATAATGAAACAGTCAGATATTGACACAAAAGCACAACTCTAGTACAACTATTGAGTCAAAAATAACAATGACATCAATAAAGTACTACTACACACACTCAAGTCGACACACACATGTTAAAAAGTACTAGCATTATCATTAAGTGGTAGTCCGACTATCTGAAAATCATGAAGGAATCATAAAAGAGTCAAAATTATGGATCAACTCAAAGCAGAAGTACACTTCAAATTACATGCAAGACCTTAGGAGTCATGTAAAATAAAAACCGGATTATCAAAGTGATCTCAAATGTTAGTTATTCTAAACTACGGTTACAGAAATTTGCAGTGAAGAGCTTTGAAAAGGTTATATTTCACAGATGAACCAATACAAGACATTAACACCAACCAATACAGCTGAACCAATCATTTCTTTTAAGAAGATTAATATCAATAGATAGAAATCTAATAGAAAAACTACAAAAAAGATAGACAAAGTATAGTTGCCTCAACATCACATGATTTACATATCAACATAATGATAAA
Organism: Cicer cuneatum; assembly: GCA_037974295.1. Classification (NCBI taxonomy): domain Eukaryota; kingdom Viridiplantae; phylum Streptophyta; class Magnoliopsida; order Fabales; family Fabaceae; genus Cicer; species Cicer cuneatum. The sequence continues at coordinate 19,653,894 of JBBPBO010001986.1, read as the reverse complement.
ATTAAATGTGGAATTTAATAAAGAAAAAATATACATTTTGCACAAATAATGGCTGCTCTGTATCGGGAGATTTATAGCACTAGGTATGCTATCTATACATTATTTTCAAATCAGAGTAGATCTCAACTTTGTCTTTTTGAATAGGCTAGAACCATCTAACATAATATGATATGGATGTGAAAAGCCATTAAAGATGAAAGCTATACTAGCACTGACATTTGATTTCAAATACGCGGAAGACATCGGTTCATCAGAAAGCGAATGATTCCCATTGTGAGCATTGAAATGTAGCATCCGCCGTCTCTTGGCTTGCGAAGAAGTCTCCGAACATTCCTCCTGCTCCTTTTGTATAACATTTAATTCTGAAATCCACCTTGTTTAAATTAAAAAGGATGACATTGCATCCACAAATAATCGGATAATAACAACAATAATCATAATCATAATGATTATAATAATTGAAATGACAACTTATTCAGATGGCACATATCAGTCATTGGATAATGTCAAGAAAATTGCCTTTGAGAGAGAACTTGCCATTATTATTGACATTGTATGCAAAATCCACACAAGACTTCACAGGGGTTGTTGCATCATCGAGCACGATAGAAAGATCTTGATTTGGAGGAACTTCATTCCACAGCTCTTGTGAAATGTCTGATCAAACAACTAGGTTTTCTCAAGCATCATTTATTTACACTAAACTTACAATCATAAGTAGAACTTACCATAATTTGACGTCTTTTCAAGGCAATAATCTTCCTCCCTATGCCAATTCCAAGGAGCCCTAACAATGACAGATCCATAAATATTTCGCTACGGTGGAAATACTCATAAACTCTAGTTGTGCATACGTATATACAAACAAAACGACTCAGGTGAGAATACTTGGTTATTATGAGAAACGAGAAAATTATAAACATGAGATTTAAAATTAATGGCTTAGATAATATTTTTTATTAAAAAGGCCTGTGAGTTCAACTCAACTTCTTCATCACCTCTGATGTGTTTTCTTCATCCTCTCCATCGACATGGTATCTCAGTATCTCTGTCATAGAATAGGCTATTCCTAAAAAATCTCCTAAATGGGCCTTTTTACGAGGCTGGAACCGAAGGCATTAAGTAACTATCCAAGAAGTTGTGGGGAAATAGCTTTAGAACATTATCATCACAATGTCGTCCACGTCTTTATATGCTGTCTTCTTCCATTAAAAGCAAACGAAATTTTTATAAGCATACTTAAAGCAATATTTATTTGTCTCCAACAAGTAGAATGCAGGCAATATTACAGGAAGTCAAACGGGTTGGATTAGGCGGCTAATTTGTAATTTAGACATCTTCATTGTCGACTAACCCATCAGGAGACTTACTTTTCGATTGAGGGTCTTCAGCGATGGCTTCCATATGCTGCTCCGTGTCGCGAATCGTGTGAGGGAATGCAGCACGCAGGCCGTCTAGAAGGGAGGAACAAATTGAGTTCCAATCACGTCCGTCTTTTAATTAAAAATATAATCACATCCGTTAATTTCAATCTGACGATTATAATTAACTGTTTTCGTTTCTCACAATAGTCGGGGATCCGCTCCTACTCCGTAATACATTTAACATGAATCAAAAAGGAAATTTGTGTCTTGCAACGAAGAAAAGACATAAAAGTCGGTCCTTTAACCAATGTGAAGAATCAAAAGAGGTAAAATGTGCTTTAGTTCCTAAACAAGGATTGTAAAACACACAATAATCAGAAAATATACAATCCAAATTCAAAGTGAATGGCTTGAAGATTGACCATATGTAAACTTCAGAACTAATTACCAAACAAATCAACATAAAATAGACAAGAATTAAACCATCAAATTCTACATTGGTATGTGTTTCAGCAGAGTTATCTCATCAGTCAATGACAATAGCAAAAAAAAAAACTACAATTAAGAAATAAAAAACACAAGAAAATATCCCAAAAAAATCATAAATAAAAACAAAATAAAAGGGGGTGAAAAAAAAATCTCACCAACAAATTGAACAATCTCAAGAGCAAATGAAAACCACAAAAAAAAAATTAAAAATTAAAAAATCAAACCGACCAGAACCCTTTTCCAACATTAATCATAAGCTGCTAATAGTTAAAACGAAAAAACACAAAAAAAGAGTAAGATAAAGATCAACAACCTCATACATCTAAATTAACTAAAAATAATTAGTTGGACGAAAAATCAAAACAAAAAAAAGTACATGTTGAGAAAAAAAAAAAAAGAAGTTTCCCCTAAAGAGTGTGTCTTTGACAAAATAATGAAAAAGGGCAAAGAGAAATACTTGTCTTTGGTGTTGAAATCCATTTATGTAGCTGCCAACAAAACAGGAGTCAAATATGATCAGTGTCCTCAGAAATTATAACCGTTACACAGCAAACTCAATATGTTGCTGCGTGAGACGAGAAGTATGTGTGTTGCAAATGAGACCGAACAGAGAAACCAACCTCTCTCTCTCTCTCTCTCTCTCTCTATATATATATATATATGTTTATTTATTTATTTATATACTACCATCTGATTGTGTCTTTTCTATCCGTTTTTCTTTTGGTCCAACAATGTATATTGATTGCAGCAAAATTAATCTAACTACTAGTTGAAAAAATAATATAGGTATAGTTAATGTAAACTAATTTTATATGTAATTTAATAAAAAAATTAAATATTGAATAATTATTTTTAATATATTATTATTAATTAAATAAAAATAAATAATAAGATAGGTAATTCAGATTAAACAACGTAGTAAATAATATTTACATTATTAATGTATAATCATTGCATTTTTATTAATTTATAACATTTATTTCAAAATAAATAAACCCTAATTTTTGTGTAAATTTTATTTTTATTTTAAATAATCCTTTTCAATCTTCTCTCTTTATCTTTATTTTGTCTCTTACTCAGTAGTCACTTTTTTTCATGATAGTTACTATCACATAAGAAGTATAGATATATACATATATGTTGGTTGGACATATATTTTTTGACAATGTGTTAGTAAACAATTAAGAAAGAGTACATAAATTTCATGGTTAATAAACAGTTAAGAAAGATTACCTAATTTGTTTTAGTAACTGATAGCACATAAATACTATTTAAAAAAACTATGGAAGAAATTTTAAAAAATAAACTACACTAAATTCCCCTATCTCCTTTATTATTATTATTATTATTATTATTATTATTATTATTATTATTATTATTATATATTGCATCATTTTTTTTAGGGTTTTTTTACCTGATCCAAATAAATTCGTTGTCTATTCGGGCTAGCCCTTACAACCAATTTAAAAACAAATAAAAATATTAAAATTTATTAAAATTAGGTCACAAACAAAACAAAAGTTAGCCTAAAAGAGATTCAATCTATTTAGTCATTCATGACTCAAGAGTAATATTCATTTAAATTGTGCTAGATATCGATTTATAATTTACACTCATTCAAATTGATTCCTCTTTCTTAATGTATTTATAGTATACCATAAAAAATTAAAAAAAAAATGAACATAAAAATTTTTAAATTAAAAAAAATAATATGAAACAAAATATGTAGGCTACTCGCTCAATGTGCAACCCACCCAAGGCTAGACTCGAGGAATATTTTTTGGTGAAAGTTTTACCTCACCCAACAATTATACATTATTTTTTTACTATTTTATCAAATTAAAATTTACTTTTTTTTTTACCTTCTAAAGATTTCTGAATCACAAAAAAATAAAATTTCCCATACGTAAAAGTTTTCCGGTTCAGAAGACTTCTACCGAAAAAGTTTTCCGGAAAAGACGCGTACATTTAACACTACCAAAAAACTTGCCATAAAGTTTTTCGGTAATTACCGGAAAACTTGAGAGGAAGTTTTCCGAAAAAAAAAAAGACGCATACATTTAACACTACCAGATTGCCATGAAGTTTACCGGTAATTTTTTTTTTCAAATTTTTTTTCAATTTTTTTAATTTCTTTTTTATTTTTTTTTTAATTTGATAGATATGGATAATCCACTAGTATTGTATTATATGGTAAAACATGCGTCGATACTACCAATGTTTTTAAATACTACCAACGTTGGTAGTATCGACGCATGTTTTATCATATAATAATAGTGGACTATCCATATCTATCAAAATTTAAAAAAGAAATTAAAAAAAAAATTGAAAAAAAAAAGCTACCGGAAAACTTCCTGGCAAGTTTTCTGGGAACTACAGGAAAACTTCATGGCAAATTTTCTGGTAGTGTTAAATGTAGGCGTCTTTTCTCGAAAACTTCCTGGTAAGTTTTTCGATAACTACCGGAAAATTTCATGACAAGTTTTCCGATTGTTAAATGTACGCGTCTTTTCCAGAAAACTTCATCTCAAGCTTTCCGGTAAGTTTTTTGGTAGTGTTAAATGTACGCGTCGTTTCCGGAAAACTTTTTCTAAGTTTTTTTATAGAAGTCTTCTGTACTAGAAAACTTTTACGTACCAAAAATCTTGTTTTTTTTAATCCGAAAATCTTTAAAAAGTAAAAAAAAGAGTAAATTTTAATTTGATAAAATAATAAATAAAAAATAATTTTAATATTTTAAAAAATTTATAAAAATATAAATATAATTGTAATATGAAGTATAACTTTCTTTTTTTTGTCCGTGAGTATTTTGACCCAATCAAAAAATCCACAATCCATTAAGACTACAACCGAATAGTCCTTTTTGATAGGTCTATTTTATCCGCCCTACTCAATTATAAATGTAAATAAATAATGAAAATACAGTGAATATGATTTAGTTAGTTATAAGCGGTGCTCGGTTTGTGGAGGAGGAAGATTCCTACAGAACACATTATTAGAAACGGACAATAAGCTTTTAAGTTTCGTTGTATGCACCCAAACAGAAACCACTGTCAGAATCGGTCTAAAAGTATGAGACTTGTAAAAAATAGTAAGAGAAAAGAGGATAGGTAATATTAATATAAAATCTGACTGTACATTAACATTTAATAAAATTCACATCACTTAAATTCACCCCACTTAAATTCACCCCACTTTTGTGATAAATGACAAAATTGATAACTTTATTTTTTTTTACCAAGAAAAATCGATAATTTTAATAGAATATTAGTGTAAAATTATTTTATATTCACAATTAATAAAATATTAGTGTAAAACTATTATTCACAATATATATGTATTAATTCAAATTGCAATTTCTCCAAAAATATTTGAGTGCAAAATGTCATATGACCGTGAATTTTTAAATAAAAAATAATAACTTATAAAATTAAATAAATTTTTAGTATTCATAAAATTTTAAATTTTTAAATTTTTATTTTTAATCTCTATAAAATAAATATTTTTAGTTTTTATAAAATTATTGTACAAACAAATTTAGTTTTTGTTGGAATGTCAACATATATTTTTGAATGAATTTTTTACTAATATATTTATAATATTGTAAAAAATTTCTCCACAACAAATGAGTTCAACATTAGATTTTAAGGTCCATATTTTCGTTACTTTTATCTTGGGTTTATAACATTTAAAAAATTCATATTTAATTTATAAATTAAATGTTGGAACATAGAGAGTATCTTAGTATGTAAATTTAAAAATTGTTGAAGTCCCACATTGAAACAATATCATATATTGAGTAGTTTTCAACTTTATAAATACTAAAGTCTCAAATTGAATAGAAAACATACGTGAGTTTGCTTCCATTACTATATAATGAGTTTCAAACTCTTGTGAAAAGCACACCAAAGTTTGATGCATTTCTCAACTTTCTCTTTTCTTTTTCACAACCAAAGTTGGATGCATTTTCCACTCTTTTCTCCCTTTTATATTCTGCTCGATATATTTCAGAGCCAGTTCTCCCACTTGTTTTTGTCCCTTCGATTTTTGAGTGGTTCTAATGCTATTGTCGTTTTAGAGCGGTTTATGTTGTAGACCTTTCGTTGTTTGAGAGCGGTTTTTGTACCGTAGTCACTTCGATTTTGAGTGGTCATTATACCACAGTCTTTTTTGAACGATTTTTATGTTGTAATCTCTTCGAATTTGAGTGGTCTTAATACCACAGTCCTTTTTGAGCAATTTTTTGTGTCGTAATTCTTTTGATTTACGAGTGGTCATAGTACCATATTGCTAGTGGCTTTAACCACCATATTGAGAGTGTCTTTAACTGCCATATTGAGGGTGTAATTCTAGAACGATTTTCTACGGTGCAGTGGAACTCCGATACAATGTATATAAGTTGTTTTATCCTGGTGACTTCGTGGTTGATAGTCTACCTTGCACAAATTGGGCAGTATCGTGAAACATCTTAAAGAAAGTGACATAGTCCTCAACTCAGCCCAATAATATTTTCGGTGACATAAATTGATTTTTAAACAGTTTTCAAAACTCTAAAAAAACAATTTAAAGACGATTCTTTTTACCATGTCAACCGAAGAGATTACTGGATCTGGTTCTGGTGCCTCTGATTTCAATAAACCGTTTCATTGAGGCAAACAAAAAAGATAAGAAATCTGAAGAATTAACTCATGAGAGGATAATGATTACCTCTATAAAAATTATATTTTCTTAATGGACTTGTTGATGATCTGTATAACTAATACAATTTCAGCAATACCGTGAGCCGCTACCTCAAGTATCAGATGATCAATGACAAATATATAGAGGCTCACTCCTGTGAAATTTGGAAGATAACTCATAAGATAATCTATTAAGGCATGACTTTAGATGAATAATTTCAAATTGTTGTTATTATTGAAAAACTACTTCATAATTTTTTTCTCTTTTTCTAAATAGTTTGATAACCCGTCTAAAAAAAAATATTTTTTATGGTTTTCTTGTGAATAAGGCAGGGTTTACTTACTCTATAGGGGCACATGTGTACACCAATTCTAAATATGATATTTTTGTTGGGAAATACTACGTCACTCATAGCATGTTTAAATTAAATGTTCAAAATTAATAAAATGTCTCCTTCTACTTACGTTTTGTGTGATTTTAATATTTGACATGCTAGATTATGTCATGTAAACACATGTGATTTCAAACTTAAGTAACTTAGGTTTAATTCCAAAGTTTTCTTTAAATGATTTTGCAAAATGTGATTTTTGTAGTCAAGCTAAAATAACAAAGAGTTCACATAAATATGTAGTTAGAGAATCCGAGTCTTTAGATTTATTACACTTCGATATATGTGAACTTGATAGGATGTTAACAAGAAATGAAAAACGTTATTTTATCACTTTTGTTGACGATAGTTCTGACTATACTTTTGTATATCTAAGGAAAAATAAAAGTGAAGCAATGGACATGTTTAGGATCTTTGTAACTGAAATTGAAAATCAATTTAGTAGAAAGATTAAGAGGTTTCGTAGTGATAGAGGAACTAAATATGATTCTAGTTCATTTAATGAGTTTTATAAATTGCATATAATTATACATGAAATAACTGCACCATATTCGCCTGAAATGAATGGTAAAGTTGAAAGAAATAATAGAACTCTTACTGAACTAGTTGTTGCCATTATGTTTAACTTTGCATCTCAATAATGGGGGGAAATTATTGACTATTTCCTATGATTTGAATAGAGTTCCTAAATCTAAAAACAAAACATCTCCTTATGAATAGGGATGAGAACATAACCCGCACTCGTGGGTACCACCCAAAATCGTCTTGATTTGGGCTGGGAAAACCCGCTTAGTAAAGATGTTAGACAACCGAATATGCAAACATCATTAACAACCTCAGGTATGCCATTGACTGTACTAGACCCGACATTGCCTACATCGTGGGACTATTGTGCAGGTTTACCAATACACTTAGTATATGGAGCATTGGCACGTTATCGAAAGAGTCATGAGATACCTGAAAAGAACCATGAGTCTCAGATTACATTATCAAAGATTTTATGCCATCCTTGAAGGATACAGTGATGTTGATTGGATCATTTTATCAAATGACTCCAAAGCAAACATTGGCTATATTTTTAGTATAGGTGGTGGTGATGTATCTGGGAAGTTGAAGAATAGACGATATTGGTCCAGTCCACTATGGAGTCTAAAATGATAGCACTAGCTACTGCTAGTGAAGAAGCGAGCTGATTGAGATGCTTGCTAGCTGAGACCCCTTTATGGAAAAAACCTATGTCAACTGGAAAAAACCTACGTCGTGGGACTATTGTGCAGGTTTACCAATATACTTAGTATATGGAGCATTGGCACGTTATCGAAAGAGTCATGAGATACCTGAAAAGAACCATGAGTCTCATATTACATTATCAAAGATTTTCTGCCATCCTTGAAGGATACAGTGATGTTGATTGGAACATTTTATCAAATGACTCCAAAGCAAACATTGGCTATATTTTTAGTATAGGTGGTGGTGATGTATCTGGGAAGTTGAAGAATAGACGATATTGGCCCAGTCCACTATGGAGTCTAAAATGATAGCACTAGCTACTGCTAGTGGAGAAGCGAGCTGATTGAGATGCTTGCTAGCTGAGACCCCTTTATGGAAAAAACCTATGTCAACCATGTTGATCCACTGCGATAGTATTGCGGCTATTACAAAGATTGAGAATTGTTATTACAACGATAATAGACGACAAATTTTTCGTAAGCACAACGATGTTAGAGAGTTACCTTCTAAAGGAGTTGTTATAGTGGATCGTGTACGCACTGATGAGAATTTAGCAGATCATTTGACGAAAGGGTTAGCTAGAGAGAAAATCCTAAATACATTCAAAAGGATGAGACTTATGTCTATAAAGTCACTCATGATGGTAACCCGACCTAAAAGACTAGAGATCCCAAGAATTAGGTTCAATAGATAATAACAAGTCGTGAAGTGATATGAGATGAACATGCTTGAATATATTAGAGAAAAATGATTCCTGAAGCGATGATAGGATGAGATAATAGAAACTCTTAATGAGATCTATTCTCCATGTGGAGTGGAGTACCTAGCTACAGGTGTACTATTGATAGACTCACCTATGTGAATGTGGAAGTGAGGCTGCTTCCTATAGAATTTTGAGGCAGAATTCCTAGAGCGTTCACTATATCGGGATAGACGTGCAGGGCCATTAAAGAACAAGCTTTTGAGAATACACCCTATGGAAAGGTTGTGTGGGTTTGATATCAGAGATAGAGTTCAAGACTACGAGTCACTTTTGTTGAATCTGAATCTCACTTACTATGCAAAGGTTCAAGTCAAGAGACACATCTGTTTATGCACAATCTTATAGAAGCATTTGATGCTACTTCAGAAACATTTTTTTAATTCAAGTGGGGGATTGTTGGAACATAGAGAGTATGTTAGTGTGTGAACTTGAATATTGTTGAATCCCCACATTGGAAAAATCTCATATATTGAATAGTTTTCAAATTTATAAATACTAAAGTTCCACATTGAATATAAAACATATGTGAGTTTGTTTCCATCACTATATAATAAGTTTCCAACTCTTGTGAAAAGCACACCAAAGTTGGACGCATTTCCCATTCTATTTTCTCCCTTTTCTATTTTGCTCGATATATTTTCGAGCTAGTTCTCCCATTTCTTTCTGTCTCTTCGATTTTTGAGTGGTTCTAATGTCACTGTTATTTTAAAGCGGTTCATGCCGTAGACCCTTCGTTGTTTTCGTTGTTTGAGAGCGGTTTTTGTACAGTAGTCCCTTCGATTTTGAGTAGTCGTTATACCATAGGTTTTTTTGAACGGTTTCTATGTCGTAGTCCATTCGATTTTGAGTGGTCTTAATATCACAATCCTTTTTCAACGGTTTTTTGTGCCGTAGTTCTTTTTTATTTATCAATGGTCATAGTACTATATTGCTAGTGGCTTTAACCGCCATATTGAGAGTATAATTTTAGAACGGTTTTCTACGGTGCAGTGGAACTCCGATACAATGAATTCTGAGTTGTTTTATTTTGGGGACTTCGTGGTTGATAGTATGCCTTGCACAAATTGGACAGTGTCGTGAAACGTCTTAAAGAGAGTGAATTAGTCCGCGACTCAACCCAATAATATTTCCGGTGGCATAAATTGATTTTTAAACAGTTTTCGAAACTCTAAAAAAACATTAAAAAATTTTAAATTTTCGTGAATAAATTTTTTATAATATTTTAAATATTTTGCAAAAAATCATTGGAATTAAATATGGTTTTTTCATCGGGGAATAAAATTCTTTGCAGAAATTTTTTGTAAAAATTGTAATTTTATTTAAGAAATTTAAAAAAATTTATAAAAATTAAAAATTTATTTAATTTTTATACATCTTAAAGATAAAAAACAATTTACAACTTATTAATCAAGAATAAACTTCAAATTATTTAAACATTTTATTTTTATTAAATTACACGTATGAATTATGCCAACACTATAAATTTATTTTAAAATCATATTTTTGGAGCTGTAACATTGAAAACGTCAAAATCATCGATTGAATGTGCATTTGATCAAAGCTAATCTTTTAATCTGAATTAAATAAACACTCTACTAAAAAGGAAAACCAAAATAACGCCACACTAAAATGAAAAACTAAAACAATGTCGCAGTTAGACGACAAACAAAACAAGTTGCATGAAACATAACAAAATCACGAAAATAAAAACCTGAAAGAAAAATTAAATATGTGAAAAAAATCATTTGTAAATGAAATTAAGAAGAAGAAAAACAATTGGGGGGACGATTTCGGATAAAAAATGGGCTATAAATCACCCCTTTTTGGTAAGAAAAGGGAAAAAGAGAGGTGGAGGCTTACGATCAAAAAGTGTATTAAAAAAAACAAAAGAGTTAGTAAATTTTTTATTTATTTTATCAAATTATACTCTTAATTAGGAGTGTACTTTCCACTATCATAAATGTAAAGTAGAATTAATGTTTTAGAAGAAGTATACATAATAATAATATTATTTGAAAGGTAAAACTAGAAAATAATAATTAAAGTTACGTTGAAAATTGATAATAGTATTTATTTGAGATAATTTTTTTTATTAAAGTGACATTCGTTGTGAGATTGAGGAAGTAAAATTGAAATTTTAATTTTTTTAATTAATTCTATAAATTTTAGGGGTATATTCAATTAAGATTTGAAATGATTTTAATAGACATTTTTGGGATAGAAAAATCTTGAGGTATTCAATCAAATTTTTAAGTAGGATTGTTTGGATTTTTTAAACAAAGTGTAGAAATCTAGTGATATTCATTCAAGATTTTTTACAACTTATAAAAAATCTTGTAGTATTCAAAAATTTACAAATTTCAATGGATTGCTTTCTAAAATGAATTTCAATGGATTTTGTTAGACTTTTTAGTAGGAATTTTTTTCCCTACCACATGAGATTGATAAAGATTCTCATTTCTTATTTCTTTCATCACATCTCATTTCTCTCTATGTCCTTTTCTCACCTCTCTATATTCTCATGTCTCTTTTCTTCTTCTTCTTCCAACTTAATATAAATAAAAAATATACAAAATCACCATAAAGTTTCATACTCATAAATTAATATCAAATCAAACTAAGTAAACTATTCACTGCATAAAAAAAGACATAAGTTTTTAAAGTTGTTAAAAATTAAACCGCTAGAATGTTAGCAAATCACTATAAAGTTTTATGAAGTCATGTATCTATTGTAGAGGAAAAAACCTTTTTGATATATGTTTTAATGACAACAAACCTTTTGAATTAAATGATTAAGTTTTATGAATGGTGGTCTACTAATGATTTCACTTAAGTTTTGTTTAAGGAACATGAATGCATAAGTGAACAAAGCAAGAATCCATTCACTTCATCAAAATGCACAAATATGATCAATTACAATCAAAAGAAGCCATTTGAATCACAAAGAAAAAAGGCCATGAATCAAAGCTGCCCAAGCAAGACTGAACAGTCTCCAGAATTAACAATCAATCTCCAGCATGTTAAAGATTCAATGAAAGCCAAGAAATCAGCATAAAGAACACTCTTGACACAATCTGGAAAAACAGAAGATGTTACCCGAAGTCATCACCAGAGGATGACGTCACCAGAGGATGAAGTCATTACCAGATGATGACGTCACCAGAAGATGATGATGTCACCAGATGATACCTCCAGATGACATCACAAGAAGATACCTCCAGATGACATCACAAGAAGATACCTCCAGAGGATACTAGAAGATACCTCCAGAGGATACCAGAAGATGCCTCCAGAGGATACCAGAAGCTGACACTGGAGGATGATGACGTCACCAGAGGATACCTCAAGATGACGTCACCAGAGGATACCTCAAGATGACGTCACCAGATGATACCTCAAGAAGACGTCGCCAGAGGATACCTCAAGAAGACGTCACTAGATGATACCTCTAGAAGATGTCACCAGAGGATACCTCCAGAGGATACGTCACCAGAGGATACCTCCAAAAGAAGATATCAGAGGATACCTCCTGAATACTATCAGAGGATACCTCCAGAATACTCTAAGAGGATACCTCCAGAAAATACAATCAAAGGATATCTCCAGAAAATACATTCAGAGGATACCTCCAGAAAATACATTCAGAGGAAGAACCAAGTCTGTTCTTGAACATCAGAATGTCCAGAATGATCAGATCAGTCTCTAGAATGATCTTCTATCAAGAATGATAATCAGTCTCTAGGAATGATCATCAGTCTCCAGAAATGATCATCAGTCTCCAGAAATGATCATCAATCTCCAGAATGATTATCATTCTCCAGCATGATTAACAACTATCTTCAGAATGATCAAACATCAATCTCCAGCATATTAACAATCAAATCTCCAACATGTTTAACATCAGTCTCCAATAGTGTATCATCAGTCCATAATGATACAATCATTCTCCAGCATACTGAACATCATTCTCCAGCTTGACTGCCATGAACGTTGAACGATCTTGAAGTATGTTTACATCAAAGCAAATCCAAGAAAAGATCAGGAAGCCATCCAGAATGATCAAAACTGAACCTCTAGATTGAGTATCAATCTCCAGAAAGTTCAGATACTAGGACTCCAGATTGATTATCAATCTCCAGAGTTTTCATTAACATTCTGCAGAAGTTCATCATCATTCTCCAAGTTGTGTTGACATAATCAAAACTCCAGATCAAATCAAAGATATTAACAAATATATTTGAAGTACAAAGGATCATTAAACAAAGGAAATCTGATCAAGAATCAAAGGTTTCAGCCCAGTCAAAACAGAAATTAAAAATAGTCAAAAGTTGGATTATTTTTAATCAAAAATATTGTCTTTGGTCAAACCTGACAAGAGCACTACCAACGGCTCTTTTTGACCATCATTAAATGCTCTCACGCCTATAAAAGGAAGGCCAAAGCTCAGGAAGAAACAAGAGCTTCAAGTACAAAACAATACATCACTTAGATACATCTACATACTTGAAAGCTTCTCAATTACAAACAAAAGATTCAGTTCTGTTTTTCTTCTTCATATCAGAATCATTCTACTGAATTCTTTTGTCAAGAATCTAATATCAAACACGAGTTGAGCATACTCAGATTCTGTCCAAAAATCAAAGACATTCAAGTGCCAAGATATATCATCAATCACTCACATACATACTTGAAAATCTCTCATCACCTAAAAGAATCAGTCTGATTAAGTTCTTATTTACTCTGATACATTTGTACTGAATTCTTTGTAAAAATTGAATCTCAAACAAGAGTTGAGGTATCTCATATTCTAACAAAACAATCTCATCACTATTGTAAAACTCAAACTATAAGAGTTAAGTATAGTTTGGGGTAGATTGTAAGAAATCCTATCAAGGTTGGTAGGTGATTTGATAATCTCTTTCTGGGTGGAATTAGATTAAAGCCTGTAACAAAGATCAAGGTTGATCTAAGCTAGGTGCTGTAAAACCAAGAAGGTTATTGTTTTAAACACTAGTGGAAAATCTCACCGTTGTGAGGACTGGACGTAGCCCGGGTTGGGTGAACCAGGATATATCTGTTTGTGATATCTCTTCCCTTATCTCTATTTACTTTCAGTCTGTTAATTGTCAAGTTAAATAGATAAACTGAACTGTTGATTTTAACTAACCAAGAACGTTATCTGTTTTCTGGTGAAAACCAAGAACGTTCTCCGTTTTCTGTTTTCACAACCAAGATCAATCTTGAGTTATTTTCTTAAGTTTTTAACAGGAATTTTAAAAGGGCGAGTTTACAATTCAAACCCCCCTTTCTTGTAAATCGACATTGCTACTTCACCTATATGTGATGACAATTTATACTTTAATACAAGTGTTAAATAAGTTTTCGAATACGATGCATGGTGAACATATTGAATGTCCATTAACTAGACGACGACCATAATTATAAACCTATTTTTCAAACTCAAAGTGTTGGAACAAATTGTATAATCAAAGAGGAATTGAAATTGGGAAGAAGAGAGTAAAGTAGAAAAATGAAGATTGATTATTGATCTTGTCACACACTTGCAGAACGTTCTTGGTTTACAAATTCATAGAAACACAATTTGCATAGTTGTTCTTTAACTAACTAACTATCTTTCTTAACAACCTTACTAACTTACTACCTTTCTTAACAACCTCTAAACTACCCTAACTGAATTACAAACACAATTAATCATTTTAGAATTAATTACATCCAACACTCCTCCTTGATTCAAAATGATTAGAGTGATGTTAATCCAAGCTTGTTCCTCATCTCTTGGTATATGAAGATTAACACCAGAACCAAAAATCTCTGTAAGAACAATGGAAAATTTCACAATGCATCCTCAACAATACGACCACTGCTTTGATAGGATTCAAGATGGAAAAAAAAATCAGCACAATTAGACTATCTAATTGTTCCGCAACCTTGCTGCCTTGCAAATTGTTCCTATTTAACATATCTATGGTAGACATATTAAAAATATTCTCATCCTCATATGCAAATTCAACAACCTCTTCTAACTCTAATTCAAATATGCATTTGACATCCTCCTACAATATGCCATCCTATCTAATTCTCACATCCAACTCTATCAACCTATCCAAAAGGCAGACGACATTGTACCACCAACAATTTCTTCAATTTCACCCTCTTCAAGCTCTTTGGTTAAAATATTAGCCCTTTGATCATTCGTATTGCAATGCTCCAGCTTTATCTTGCCAACAAAGTCTTGCCAATCATGAGGTCTTCCACTACCATTAGCCAATGCAATTGCCATTAATACAACAACTTCTGTAACCAATGATAAAAGGTTCCACATACATCCAAAGAACTTCAAAAACTTGCTATCCTTTTTTTCTTCCAATTTGTTTGATCCAAATACTTGAAAATGAGGAATTACTAAAACGATACCAACAAAAAAGTAGGATCTACAACAAGGATTAACCAAACAAAAACAGAACTGAAGCGAAGAATGTTATTCGTTTCTGCATAACTGAAATGGAGAATGTTCTTCGTTTTTGCAAAACTGAAACAATTTGATCCTTCCTCTGATGTTACTCCTTCTCTTTAACATTTCAATTGCTCAAACACTTCCTCCACTTGAATTCTTTCCATTTCAGCTTTACTGCTTGCACCAACTTCTTTCCTCTCATCCAAAACAACATTTATACTGTCAACATTTTTGCTCTCCAAAATTTCATGATCTTTAGACTTAGACTCGTTGCCTTTCATCACATCAGAATCAGCAGACTCCACCGTATATGTTTTATCATCATCAAACTACTTCTCTTTTGACTCAAGTTCTTTCTCTTGCCCTTTAAATTGTTTATCTTCTTATGCGAAATCCTCCATTTGGCTTACAAAATGCTTAAGCTCTTTGACTCAATCTCTAAACCCATTCTTTTCCAATTCAAACTCCTTCACTCGACTTTCGAATTCCTCCTCTTTTGATTGAAACTCCTCCACTTGGTCTTTAAGTTGCTCTTCTTTTAACTGGAGCTCCTTCAATTGTTCTTCACATTGATTCTCTTTTAATTCGAGCTCTTTCGCTCGGCTTTCCAAATGTTCCTTTTCTGATTCCATCTCCTTCAGTTGGCCTTTAACTTTCTCATCTACATAGGTTCTTCCTTTGCACCTGCATCTACAGCAACAGAACCTTCTTTCTCCACTGAGCTCACCATTTTCACTTGATTTCTGTGTTTCCATCAGCTTAACAATTCGATGGTCATAACAGTGATCAATTAAATTCTTTTTGAAGCACATGTACATAAGTTACTGATAATTATAAATGTAGTCCCAACCCGATGTCACTATCAGAGCAAAATTTCCCAAAATTACAGATGTTCAAATATGAAATTAACAGAAGGAAGATGATAAAAGTCTTCAAGATGAAACGGCTTCCTACACTCTGAGAGTATTAATCTTCACCTGCAGGTTGCAGCTCGTCTGCGTCCATCGGAAACGCCAAACACAAACAACGAGGGGTGAGTATCAAAATTATGTAATAGTATAATGTAAACGAGAAGAACACGTAAGTAATCGAATTAACACAAACATGAGAACATTCCAGAACATAATATCAAGGTTAATCTAATTCAATCACAATAAAACAGTCACAGGGAGAAAATGTTATGCATATTCTATACTTTATACTTTTTTATCACTTGGTACCATTCTACTTTGAAGTACTTGGTTAGGAGGCTTGATACTATGCCACTACAAGAGTGGACGGACAATTCATGAATGGCCAAGTCCTCATAGATCCCCTCAACTCAACATGAGACACATATACGCGATAGTCGGGGTATTCTTGTTTTGCACGGTAGCTCCGAGCCTTAGGGAATAACCCACTAATCCACTTAGGAATTCCCAACTAGATGTACCCCCAAGGTGTATCAGTCTTACCTTACGGTTTGACTGTAGCCCTCCACGATCAGGCTCATTCAGTTGTACTTCCCCGAATCACTAGGTTTGTCAAACCATCCATATATGATGACAAATAAATCCTCACTCCAAAACTACAACATCTATCTCATATGTACTAGATTATCAAAACTCAATAATTTTAAGTTGTACTTCACAATATTCATCATTATATATATATATATTAGTCAATCACAATAAAACCCCAATATTTGGTCTACACTACTCACAATACACAATCCAATCACATAATTAGAAATCAAACAGGTGGGACACTCAAGTAATATCATAATTTCAATCAAGTTACAAGAACACTCAAGTACATATCATTCATAAAATAACAATCAACATAAGGTTCATAAAACTAGACAGTATGAAATCTTGATATACATAAATTCACAACAATTCTATAGGTTGCTAAAATATATTTTAGTCCCCCATATTACCATCCATATATTAGTAATTAATTATTATCACTCAATAGGGTTCGACCATACGTAGTAAGCCCCGGGTGAATATCTTGGAATTTCAGTATTCCCGTTCATCTCATGTCATTTTATACTCATAATATCGAACCTCATCTCACCCCTTACCTTGGCTGAAGATTTTTCTCAACGAAGCTGATCCATTGATGTAATGTGTCGCGTCTTCGCCAATCACCGTCTCTAACAGCCTAGTCTTTGAAATCAATGTATGATTTTGATATTAAGAGTTGCGGCTGGATGCGACAGGGCAGTAGTCTATTCAATTTTTTTCTTCCTAATAGAACGGGGAAACAGAGACACAAAATGCACGACAGCCTCCTTTATTCACTTATATACCTATCTATACGTACTAGTAGTATTAGGTATATTATTAGGCTTATTATCAGACCTATACACTTAGCCCATGACCCTTATTATTTTTAATATTATTATTATTATTATTATTATTATTATTATTGTTATTATTACTACAATCATAAACCCACTCTACTAATGCTTAAGTTAATAGACTAATGTAGCAACACACACGTTTACTTCTTATTTTCTTTTTTATATAAATATATATATATATATATATATATATATATATATATTTTAAAACAAAATTGAATATTAGTAATATTAATAATTTAAATATATCATCAGGGCGAACACATGGGACAAACACGAAGGAAATTATCGCACATGTCAACATACAGATAATAATAGTTGTGCATTATATTTTATAATTAAAATATAATAATAAGAAATTGGGGTGTTACATTTCTCCCCCTGTAAAAAAAAATTTTCGTCCTCGAAATTTACTTGAGGAAAACAACTCTTGATACGAATCATGCACTTGACTTTCGACTTCCCACGTAGCAGTTTCACCAACAGCACCTCCCTATACGACCTTAACCAATGAAATTGTCTTACCCCTTAATTCTTTGACTTTCTGGTCCTCAATCCATAGCGGTAAGGTCTCAAAAGTTAGATTCTCTTTTATTTGGACTTTGTCTGACTCGATTATATGTGAAGGATCGAAAATGTACTTGCGAAGTTGAGACACGTAAAAGACACTATGAAGATTAGAAAGAGACGGAGGCAACGCGATTTGATATGCTACGTTACCGGCACGTTTAAGAATTTGGTAGGGTCCTATAAACCGAGGAGTAAGCTTTCGCATTTCTAACGCCCGACCAACCCCATTTGTTGGAGTAACTCTCAAAAATACATGATCACCTTCTTGAAACTAGAGGTCTTTCCTTCTTTTATCATGGTCACTTTTTTCCTACTTTGAGACGCTCTCATCTTTTCTTGAATCATTTTTACTTTTTCAGTAGTCTGTTGGACAATCTCGGTTCCTAACACAAGGTTATCTCCCGTCTCAAACCAGCACAGAGGGGTTCTACACCTCCTTCCATACAACGCCTCAAAAGGGGCCATTCCAATGCTAGAGTGGAAACTATTGTTATAGGTAAACTCTATAAGTGGTAAAAAGCTATCCACATTTCCACTTTATTCCAACACACAAGCTCTCAATAAGTCTTCTAGGGATTGATTGGTCCTTTCAGTTTGACCATCTGTTAGTGGGTGATAGGCTGAACTCATTTGTCGTACCCAAAGCGCTTTGTAAACCTTGCCAAAATTTAGAGGTAAATCTAGGGTCTCTATCTGACACTATACTCGATGGGATTCCATGCAACTTAACAATTTCGTTTATGTATAATTAGCTAACTTTTCCATAGGATAAGTTATGTTTATTGGAATGAAATGAGAAGATTTGGTTAATCTATCCACAATAACCCAAATACTGTCATACTTTTTTGGAGTTCGAGGTAAGCCTACAACAAATCCCATAGAGATGCTATCCCACTTCCATTTAGGAATACTCAAAGGTTGCATCAAGCCTGAAGGTTTCTAATGTTCTACCTTAGACTTTTGACAAGTCAAACAAGCATATACAAATCTTCTTGAGGTCCTTATACATCTTTGTGGCTCCAGGGTGAATACTTAAACAACTCCTATGTCCTTCCTCTAAGATTATCTTTCTTAACTCCTCTACATCGGGTATACAAATTCTATCCTTAAATCTCAAAATTCCATCGACACCCATTTTAAAATCAGGTTCTCTCCCCTAGTCAATCAGCTGTAAGTTATCCAAAAGGTATAAGTCCAACTTCTAACTCTTTTCAATCTCTTCTAATAGTCCACTAGTCACCTTTAACATTCCCAATTTAATATTTTCTGGTGTCAATTCACAAACTAAGCTAAGGTCTCTAAACTGTTCCATCAACTCGCTATGCTTAACCATTAAAGCGGACACACTCAAATTCTTCCTACTCAAGGCATCAACCACTACATTGGCCTTTCCATGGTGATAGTTAAGTTCAAAATCAAAATCCTTAAGAAATTCCATCCACCTAAGTTGCCTCATATTCAATTCCTTCTGGTCAAAAAGGTACCTAAGGCTCTTATGATCACTAAAAACCTCAAATCTAGATCCGTACAAATAGTGTCTCCGCATCTTAAGTACAAAGACAACTGCTGCTAGTTCTAAGTCGTGGGTAGGGTAGTTCCTCTCATGAATCTTCAGTTGCCTAGAAGCATATGCTACGACTTTTCCATCCCGCATAAGCACTCCACCTAATCCTGAAGCACACGTTTCACAATATACTACAAAGGGTTCGCTCGGGTTAGGTAACACTAAGATCGGTGCAGAGGTCAATCGTTCCTTAAGCTCTTGGAAACTATTCTCACAATGGGTATCCCACACAAACAATTCCCCTTTCCGGGTCAACTTAGTTAAAGGTAAGGCCAACTTGGAGAATCCTTCTATGAATCTACGATAATAACCTGCCAGTCCTAGGAAACTCCTAATCTCAGTCACTGATTTTGGTGTTTTCCATTCTAAGACACTATCTACCTTAGCAGGATCAACAATTATTCCTCCTTTTGAAATTACATGTCCTAGGAAACTCACTTCCTCTAACCAAAATTCACACTTAGACAACTTGGCAAATAATTGTTTTTCCTTAAGGGTTTGCAAGACTATCCTTAAATGTTCACCATGCTCTTCCTTAGTCTTAGAGTACACTAAGATATCATCTATAAACACAACCACAAATGAGTATAGGTAAGGATGAAAGATTCGGTTCATGTAATCCATAAACACCGCTGGTGCATTAGTAACACCAAAAGGCATGACCAAGTACTCATAATGGCCATAACGGGTTCTAAATGCAGTTTTCGAGACATCAGAAGACTTCACCCGAATCTGATGGTAACTTGATCTCAAATCGATCTTACTAAATACGCAATACCGTCTCAATTGGTCCATAAGATCATCTATCCTAGGTAGTGGGTACTTATTCTTGATTGTACTTTATTAAGTTGGCAGTAATCCACACACAACCTCATAGATCCATCCTTCTTTTTAACCAACAACACAGGTGCACCCCATGGTGACACACTAGGTCTTATAAATTGTTTATCTAAAAGCTCCTCCAATTATTTCTTAAGCTCAAATAATTCTAAGGGAGACATCCTATATGGTGCCATGGATATGAGTCCAGTACCTGGTACAAGGTCATTGTTAAACTCGACCTCACGCTCTGGTGGTAAACTATTGACATCTTCAGGGAATTCACGCACAATAGGAACATCTTGTACTACCACTTTTTCTTCAAGTTCCAACGAGGATAGGATCATGTATAACTGGGCATCTTCTTTCAAGAGTGCCTTCACTTGGTTGGTGGATATATTGCTAGGCTTCTCTCTCTCTTCTGGTTCCATGAATTCAATAGTTTACTAAAAAAATCTACGCGGACTCGATTAGCAGATAACCAATCCATACCGAGGATCACATCAACTAGACGTAAAGGTAAACATACTAAGTCAACTCGGAAGTCCTTTCCACGCACATGGATAGAAATATTATGACAAACACTAGAGGTGTCAACAAAGTCACTAGTTGGGGTATTCACAATCAAATCATACTGCAAATGAAACACAAGTAGTCCTAATCGTCTAACACAATCAAAAGACACAAAGGAAAGAGTAGCACCACAATCAAATAGCACGAACAAAGGAGTATCACTTATGAGACACGTACCTTGGATCAAGTTGTCTTTCTCAGTTACTCCTGCACCAGTAAGGGCAAAGACTCTTCCATTAGACATAGGTCGGCTGGCTTGGGAACTCTGGTTTCCGGATTAGGGAGTCTTCTTTGGATAGGGGCATGTGGTGCTGATGTGGCCCTGTTGTTGACAATTAAAACAAGTAACTACAGCATCTCTGCACTCAAATGCCATATGACCTTGCTTACCACACTTGTGACATCGAATAGGAGTAGCTGGATCATTGTTGTTACTACTGTTGTTGCTCGAGACTTGACTCCTGTTGTTGCTATTCACATAACTAACTCCTCTTCCATTCGGGTTTCCTCTACCACCCCAATAACTATAACTGTTTTCATTTCCTTTTCCATTACCATTACCATTTCCTCTTCCAGTTGGAGAACAGTGTTGGTGATAATTCGAACGACTTTCAATTTTACTAGGAGGGAAAGAATAAGGTTTTCCCCTATTATGATGCATAGGCCTCTTGTCCTTCATGGTTCCAGTGTTTCGATAATGTGCCTTTTCAGCACGACTATCCTCATCATAGATCTTACTCTTATTCACTAGGGTAGGGAAGTCACGGATCTCTTGCATTCCAACCTACTTCTTGATCTCTGGTCTGAGTCCCATTTCAAACTTGATGCATTCATATTTTTCTCCTGCTTCTCCTACATAGAGTGGATAGTACCTGGACAACTCCTCAAACTTAGCGGCATATTTTGCCACTGACATATTACTTTGTTCTAACTTGATAAATTCCATTTCCTTCCTATTGCGGATGTCTTCAGAAAAATACTTGACTAGGAACATGTTTCTGAATATTGTCCAAGTAATTGCAGTCCCTGCATTATATAAATGTTGGCACGCATTATCCCACCAATGTTCAGCTTCTTCTATCAACATAAAAGTTCCCAAATGCACTTTTTGGCCTTCGAGACATGCCACTCCTCTAAAAAATTTCTCAATCTCTTGCAACCACTTCTGGGCTCCATCTGGATTATAGTGACCTTCAAATGATGGAGGATTAGCCTTATGGAATTGATCCATCACCATGAACTCATTTATTTGCACATTTCCTTGATCACTAGTGTAACTATTAGCTTGAGCAACAGCTTGAGCAGCAACATGTGCAGCTTGAGCAGCAACTTGTGCAGTAGCTTGGGATTCAGCCAAAGCCTGTAGAGCCTGCACTGTAACTCCTGCCATGGACTCTAGAGCCTCAGCAATTGCAGCGTCATTCCTACCACTAGCCATCACTACCTACATCAATCAAATAGGCCAATTGAATACAGCGGGGTACTTAGGGAGAAAGGAAACTAACTTAGTTCTACAATACTAACACAATAACAATCATAGTAACAGCACACACATAACAGAGCACACAAGGAAACATAGTGAACAAATAACACGCCTACGGTCTGAATTGACAGTCCTGCTCTAATACCACTAATGTGACACCCTATATCCCAAATTTATTTTAAATTTTTTTTTTCAAATTTTAATTTAAAAATAATAGAATATTAATAAAAATTCTGTGTTTTATTTTTACTTTATATCCGCTGCTAACTCTGTTTTTATTCATACATCAAGTTTTGTTTTAAAAGTGTAAAAACAGGAAAAGTATTCAAGTTAGTCAAACACAATTCAACCCCCCTTCTCGTGTTTGCACCTTCAATTGGCATCAGAGCTCGGTCTCAAGGCTGAGCACTTAACAGTGTTTGAGGAAAGGTCCAAGGGGTTCAACATGGCAGAATCCAGAGATGAACTGGGAGGCAACATCAATAGACCACCACTGTTTGATGGAGAAAGGTTTGAATATTGGAAGGATAAAATGAGAAGTTTCTTCATATCTCAAGATCCTGAATTATGGAAGATGGTAGTCAAAGGATACATTGCACCTACTGATCCAGAAGATCCAACTAAAGAACTAGACATGGATGATATGAAACCAGACTAGAGCAGATTACATAAACTTCATCACAAGTCTAGAAACTTCATGATCAGTGCTATCACATTCAAGGAATTTGACAGATGCACAGATAAAGAAACAGCAAAGAGTATATTCGACAGTCTGGTTCTGACCTATGAAGGAAGCAGTAGGTTGAAGAAGCAAGGGCTAACATACTGATCAAACAGTGTGAGATGTTCAAGATGGAAGATGATGAAAACATTGATGGAATGTTCTGCAGATTCCATACTCTGATATCTGGACTGAAGGTCTTGAAGAAAAGCTACACAACAGTAGATCATGTCAAGAAGAATTCTAAGAAGTTTACCAACCAAATGGAGACCAATGGTTACTGCAGTTCAGCAAGCCAAAGATCTGAATAACTTAAGACTTGAAGATCTGATTAGCTCACTCAGGTCTCATGAAATAGAACTGGAAGCAGATGAACCAAAGAAGAAGAAGAATCTGGCCCTCAAGTCGAAACAGAAGAAAGCTGCAAAAGCAGCATCAGAATCAGAACATAGTGACAGTGACTATGATGATATGGCTTAGTTAACCAAAAAGATGGTTAAGATATGGGAAAACAGGAAGAGGAGATGTTCCAAGAAGAAACATAACAGCAAAGATAAGGAAGAATCTGACAAGAAAAACATCATCTGTTATGGATGCAATAAACCTGGACATATCAAGTCAGAATGTCCAAATCTAGAAAAAGGCAAACAGAACAAGAAGAGTTCCAGATTCAGAAAGAAGGGTGTGATGGCAGCTTGGGATATATCAGAATTAGAGGAAGAATCGTCTGATAAAGAAGAGGCAGAAACAGCAAAGATGGCACACATCAGTTCTGCTTCTAGACCTCATAAAGGCGTGATTTCAGGAAGGAAAGCAGGCAGAAGGAAGAATGAACGAAGTAGTCATTCAAGCAAGTCTGGAAGCACATCAGAGGAAGCAATTTTGTCTCTGATGGCTCATACCAACTCAAGTTCTGGATACAGCTCAGGCTCTGGAACATAATCCGAAGATGAAGACAGTGAGGTATTTTCTGATCTCTCTAAATATGAATTAATTGATGCTGTAAAAGACTTGTTAAATGCAAACAATAAGATGTCTTTAAAACTGAAAACTCTTAGGGAAGATAAGAAAAATCTGACCAAAGAAGTCCAAGTTTTAAAGAATCAAAATTCTAAGTATGCAACTGAAAACAAGGATTTTAAAACTGAAGTTGCAAGAATCAAATCTGAAAACCAAACTCTCTAAAGCAATGTTTGTTCCACTCCCAAAACTGTTTGTGAATCTGATATGCATGAACACTTTTTTCAAAACTTTATTTCTAATGGAATGGAAAGAAGTAAATATGCATCTATGATTTATGGAAACAGTAACACTGGAAAGAGAGGTATTGGTTTTACAGAAACGATTACTGAAAGTAAAGCTGTTCATTCTGATGTTTTATGCATTGTTTGTGCTAAGAAAGGTCACTCTGAATTATTTTGTCCAATGGTAATATCTGAACAAGATCAGAGAGTTGTTAAGTCTAACAAACCTGGACCCAATCAGTTCTGGGTACCAAAAGATCAAATTGTCTATGTTGCAGATATTCTGAGCAACCAGAAGGAAACACCAATAATTGTGCATGGACAATGGATGTTGGCAATGCACAAGCAGAAGAAGGTTTATGTTCCTGCTACAACAACACAAAGGCAATCTGAGTATGATGGAAGAAGGTCTAATCAACTCAACCAGAACCAGAATCGGAATCAGAACCAAAACTGGAACCAGAATCAAAATAGAAACTGGAACCAGAACTGGAACCAGTATCAGAAGCACAGAAACTGGAACCAGAACCAGAATTGGAATCAGTATCAAAAGCACAAGAACTGGAACCAGAATCAACTCTGGAACCAGAATCAGAATCAACACTGGAACCAGAACCAGAAGCAGATCAGGAATGACCAGAATTACCAAATTCATCAGAACCACCAGATTCACTCAAATCACCAGAATCATCAAGGTTATCAGAATCACTGGATTCTTCAAAATTACCAGAATCAAAACATGTTCCAGAATCATCAGAGGAACATGGTTTATCAACCAAAGTAGAATCAAGGAAACTGCTCAAACAGGCCAGAAGAAGAACTGGCTCTAATGGCTCGAACAGAAGCTAATTCTGAATCTGAGTCTGACTCTGATTTTGACAGAGAAAAGGCAAGGTTTGATCAGCAACACAAAACTTGGTATCTTGACAGTGGCTGCTCCAAGCACATGACAGGAGATAAATCTATGTTTTTGGATTTGACTATGAAGAATGGAGGCAAAGTTTCCTTTGGAGGAAACCAGAAAGGTCAGATTATTGGTACAGGAACTGTTGGTAACAATTCGTCGTCCCTTTCTATTAAAAATGTTCTGTTAGTTAAAGGGCTAAAACACAATCTTCTGAGCATAAGTCAATTAAGTGATTGGAATTATGATGTTATCTTTAATCAAAAAACTTGCAAAGCTGTTAGTCAACTTGATGGGTCGGTTTTATTTACTAGCACTAGGAAGGATAATGTTTATAAAATTGATCTGTTCAGTCTTGCTAAGCAACAGGTTAAATGCCTATTGTTTGTAAGTGAGCAGAATCTGATTTGGCACAAGAGGCTAGGGCATGCAAACCCTAAACTTATATCCGAGTTGAGCAAACTCCAGTTGGTAAGAGGGCTTCCCAAGGTAAGTTCCAAAACTGAGATTCTGTGTGAAGCATGTCAAAGAGGTAAACAAACTAAAAGCTCTTTTAAAACTAAAAAATGTGTTTCTACCTCTCAACCACTTGAACTGCTTAACTTAGATTTGTTTGGTCCTATTCAAACAGCTTCCCTTAGTGGTAAGAAATATGGTTTTGTGATTGTTGATGATTACTCAAGGTGGACTTGGGTAAAAATTTTAAAGAACAAAGATGAATCTCACAAAGTATTTATTTCTTTCTGTAAGCAAGTTATGAATGAACAGGGTATTAAGATCATAACAATCAGAAGTGATCATGGAGGTGAATTCGAGAACAAGTATTTTGAAGAATTCTGTGATGAGAATGGCATCTCTCACAACTTCTCATCCCCCAGAAAACCTCAACAGAATGGAGTGGTAGAAAGGAAGAATAGATCACTACAGGAGATGGCCAGAACCATGCTGAATGATATGAAGGTTGCCACCTACCTTTGGGCAGAAGCTGTCAACACAGCCTGCTACATTCAGAATAGAGTCTACATCAGGTCCATCTTAAATAAAACTCCCTATGAACTGTGGAAAGGTAAGAAACCCAATATTTCCTAATTTAAGCAATTTGGTTGCATCTGTTTTATGTTGAACACTAAAGATAACCTAGCTAAGTTTGATTCTAGATCTCAAAAGTGTATCTTTATTGGCTACTCTGAGAGATCAAAAGCTTATAGGGTGTTTAACAAAGAAACTAACACTGTGGAAGAATCAATCCACATTAAGTTTGATGATAAACAGCTTGACTCTGAAAAGTCAAAGCAAGATGAGGAAATTGCAGGTGAATCAGAGGCACAGGAACCAGGAGCTGAACCAGCAGCAGAATTTAAGAAAGATCAAGATGAAGAAGAACATGCTGACTCTGAAAACAAGTTAGAGGGAAAGAATGGATGGAAGTACAAGTCTTCACATCTAGAATCTCTCATTATTGGCAGTGCAGCAGAACCTTTAAAGACCAGATCATCAAGTAGAGAAACCAGTCTGTTTGGTTTACTCTCAACAATTGAACCAAGCAATGTTGATGAGGCTTTGGCAGAGGAAGGTTGGATACTTGCAATGCAAGAAGAGCTAAATGAATTCCAAAGGAATGATGTTTGGGATTTGGTACCCATACCAAACAAAAACATTATTGGAACCAAGTGGGTGTTCAGAAATAAACTAAATGAAAAAGGTGAAGTGATAAGGAACAAAGCCATACTTGTAGCTCAAGGATACAGTCAACAGGAAGGTATAGACTACATTGAGACTTTTGCTCCAGTGGCCAGGTGAGAAGCAATTAGAATTCTCTTATATTTTGCTGCTAATCATGATATAATGTTGTATCAAATGGATGTTAAAAGTGCATTCATAAATGGCTATATAATTGAGGAAGTCTATGTCAAACAGCCCCCTGGATTTGAAAATTCTGATTTTCCAGACCATGTTTTTAAACTTAAAAAATCTTTATATGGTTTAAAACAAGCACCAAGGGCATGGTATGACAGACTTAGTAACTTTCTGCTTAAGAATGAATTTAATAGAGGCCAGATTGATAATACTCTATTTAGGAAATCCATTAAAAATGATATTTTGATTATTCAAGTTTATGTTGATGATATCATATTTGGATCGACTAATAGCACTTTGTGCAAAGAGTTTTCTGACCTAATGCAGAAAGAGTTCCAAATGAGCATCATGGGAGAACTCAAGTTCTTCCTGGGAATTCAGATTCACCAAGGTAAATCAGGTATACTCATTCACCAATCTAAATATACTAAAGAACTTCTTAAAAAGTTCAAAATGAGTGAATGTAAGCCTATGGCCACCCCCATGCACCCAACCTCTTACTTGAGAAAGATGAAACTAGCCAAAAGGTAGACCAGGAAACATATAGAGGTATGATTGGATCCCTTCTTTATTTAACTGCTTCTAGACCTGACATCTTGTTTAATGTTTGTGTCTGTGCCCGTTTTCATGCTGACCCTAGGGAATCCCATTTAACTGCTGTCAAACGAATTTTGAGCTACCTTAAAGGAACCACCAACCTTACTTTGTTATACAAGAAAACCCCCACCTACAAACTCATAGGTTTTTGTGATTCCGACTATGCTGGAGACAAGCTGGAAAGGAAAAGTACAAGTGGCAATTGCACTTTCTTAGGTGATAATTTGATCTCTTGGTCAAGCAAAGGACAAAGCACCATTGCCATGTCAACAGCTGAAGCTGAGTATATATCAGCAGCAGGATGCAGTTCACAGTTAATCTGGATGAAACACCAACTTGAAGAATACAACATCTTTGAAACCAATATCCCTTTGTTCTGTGATAACACTTCAGAAGATAGGTTCGAGTTCATCAAGAAGCATCTCAGCATTACCTCCATATCTGACTAGCTCAAGTAGTCATCTTAGGAGTTTTTAAATTTCTTGTAATTTTATTTTCTGTCTTTTATTTTCTGTTTTACTTTCTGTAATTTGTAAAGAGAAAAACAAAAAATACAAAAATAGTAGGACCTCTTTTTGGCTGATGACAAAAAGGGGGAGAGAGAGAGAGAGAAAGCAGAAATAAGTAGAAAAGGAGAGATAAAAAGAAAGGAGGAGCGAAAAATAAAGAGATGAAAAGGGAATGAGTTGAAAAGGAGAAGAATCGGGGAGAGAGAAAAAGAAAGAGTGAAAAAGAAGAAGTTGAAAAGGAGAGGAAACAGGGAGAGAGAAAAAGAAAGAGTGAAAAGAGAAGGAGTTGAAAAGGAAAGGCAATGTGAAGAGAGAAAAGAAAGAGCGAATAAAGAAGGAGTTGAAAAGGAGAAGAGAAGCAAAGAAAGCGTGAAAAGAGAAGGAGTTGAAAAGGAGAAGAAAAAGTCAGTATCAGACTTAGGGGGAGAGATTGGTCTGAGGGGGAGTAATTCAAGTCTTCGAGTTACAAGCTAGCAAAATAAGTTAAGGTTTTGTCATCATCAAAAAGGGGGAGATTGTTGGAAATAAGTTTGTTCTAAGTACTTAGGATTTTGATGTTTACAAAAGCACTCCATGTAATCTTATTTTGTACCTTGAATTATTATATTAAATACCACCAGAAAATGAAGTTTGCAGAGGCAGAAAATGCATCCAAAATGCATCTTGGAATTACCAGAGGATACACCAGGATGTCAAAACACTACCAGAGGATATCTTTGCTAGCCCAGAATAGAAGGAAGCAAAGTCAGAAGGAGACCTGGACCAGACCAGAAGGAAGCCTGCCATAGGGAGAGTTGTTCCAGACCAGAAGATGTCAAATGTCAGATTTATCCCAGAAGTTATTCTGACCAGAAGATGGCCTGGCAGTGAAATGATAAACAACCCAAACTTGATCCAGACTTAATCAGAGGATAAATTAATGGGTCCAGAACAAAGGAATTAATCCAGATTTGACCCAGACCAGAAGATAGCATGGTTCAAGGTATGAAACTATGTCCAGACCAGAAGAAATGATCTCCAGAATTGATCCAGAACTGATCCAAAACAGAAGGTAAAATGTCCATACTGAAATATTATTTGTCCAGATTTAATTTCAGTTTAATCCAGACCAAGTCCAGAATTGGTCCAGATCAGAGGGAAGATTTTCAGATCAATGGTTCAGATTTAAGTATTTGGCCCAGTGTTGGCCGAGATCAGAAGATCAAACCATGGCCCAGTGTTGGCCGAAATCAGAAGGTCAGAATGTGTGGTCCAGCAGTGGCCGAGATCAGAGGATCACAGTAGATCAGTTTGCTAGACCAGAATGGCCGAGATCAGAAGATCAGAAGGTTAGAAAGTGTGGTCCAGGGTTGGTCGAAATGAGAGGATCACAGCAGATCACTTAGTATGGTTCAGATGTGGACTAGCGCAGAAGATCAAATGGTCCAGATTTAATTATGAGGATTAACGGTGGAGATTTTAATTTATTTTGATCAAAGTATTAAAAAGACTTGTTACAAAAATAAAGTGAAGTATTGTGGAATTCAGGAGTTGTTGGCGGGAAGAAACTAAAGACATGATTGGCCAGTTATTTTTGAAAGAAAATCTGAAGCTTAAAAAAAGATATGTTTTTTATTTAAATGAAGCCCAATTGGTCAAGATATTTTTGCAAGAGAATCCAGCAAGATTTAGCTCGAAATTAAGCTTAGAAGAGGCCCTAATTCGCATCTATAAAAAGAGGCTCAAGGCAGAATACTTATCATCGAAAATCACAAAAGAGTCATACACTTCCAAAGCAAACACTCAAGTTTTCAGTGAGGTTAATTGTGAGTTCCAGCTTTCAAGAAGCAAGCACTCGTGTTATTTTCTTTCCCTTGTGTTAGATCTAAGTTGTTCAAGTAGAGTCTACAATCTGAGGGAGTCAGAAGGGGTAGCAGATTACTTGGCAATTAGATTCAAGGCGTTGTAATTCCTTCTACAATCTGGGGTTGTCAGATTGGCAGGAGAAGACTTGACTTAGGAAGTCAAGGTGTTATATTCCTGAAGAGTCTAGGATTGTTAGACTGTTTGAGAAGACTGACTTGGAGGGTCAGTGGTATTGTTGTAATTCAAGGTTTGAATTAGTAAAATCCTTCAAGGTGAAGGGACTGGACGTAGCCTCATTAATGGTGAACCAGTATAAAAATTCTGTGTTTTATTTTTACTTTATATCCGCTGCTAACTCTGTTTTTATTCAAA
Organism: Cicer cuneatum; assembly: GCA_037974295.1. Lineage (NCBI taxonomy): Eukaryota > Viridiplantae > Streptophyta > Magnoliopsida > Fabales > Fabaceae > Cicer > Cicer cuneatum. The sequence continues at coordinate 19,623,100 of JBBPBO010001986.1, read as the reverse complement.
CATCATAAACTCTACTTGAATGGAGATGCCGCTCTACCGTCGGGGACGATCAACGACCTTCACGAGATCGCAAAACGAATGGTTGCCGGCGGTGTCGGGAAGGAGTGCTCGCACGTGTACAGCAGTTGCCGGAGGGAGTTCTTGGAAGAAAGCCTCTCGAGATTAGGGTTACAGAAGCTAAGCATAGAAGATGTTCACAAAATGCCATGGCAAGATCTAGAAGACGAGATGGAAAGATGGATTAAAGTTTCCAACGTCGCTCTCAAGATACTTTTCCCCAGCGAACGAAAACTCTGCGATCGCGTCTTCTTCGGATTCTCATCAGCCGCAAATTTCTCTTACATGGAATGAAGCCCTAATTTCAGAATTTGAGTCTTTATTTTGTGATCAGTATAGTGTGTTTAAGGAATGAAGCGATTACGATATGGAAGAGATTGCATGACCTAATATTTAGTGACAAATAAGAAAAGTGTCTAGTTAACTTAGAATTTTTTTAAAGTTAAATTCATATATTGATATTAAATGAGAATAGGTAATAGTCTCTATTCTCTGTAGCTAAAAGTAACTATAGTGACAAATAAAGAGGTGTCACTAAAAATTAAGTGTCACAGTAAATCTCTTTTTTTGTAGTGCGTTGACTTTATCAAAGTGTTGACCTAATATGTTGACTAGAATATCAGTTGACTTACCAGAATAAATAGACGTAGGATTATCAAAACGAGCTTGTATTAAAATATTAATCAAAGGCGCATTGAGAGCACGTTCATCATAGTCAGAAAAAGATTCTTCATATACAGTGTAAACTTGTTTAATAGATTATTTGTTCTTTGTTCATTAGAGAATCTAACTTGTACCAAAACATAGACTTTATCAGATGTTTCACTTAGAGCTTTCTTCTTTTGATCTCTGAGTTAGAGGATCTAGACAAATTTTAGTCAAAGGAAAATAATCATTGTAGCGCTCTTTTCTTTCGTCTTTAGAGGGACAATCATTGACTTGTATTTCTTTTGTCTTTAATGATTTGATTTGAACTTTAGATTGTTAGATGCATATTGCATTACTTCTTATTGCTATATTAAGACTTGTTCTATTAGTAAATATAATTACTTGTTTATTAGATAATAATATCTCTGTGTTAGAAATACTTAGATTATTATCTCTAACTTATTCATAATTTATGCTACCTTAGAATAGATAGTCATTAATATAAATCTTAGTCTTCTAATTTAATCTGCACACCTAGCAAATACAGTTAGGAGAAAATTGTTCTTTATTTATTTGTTTTTGTTATCATCAAAACATCAACTAGAGGATTGTATCTAAAACTGCTTTTACACTAACATAAATTGTATCTAGTGTTGTAAACAACTCACACTTGAGGGAGAGATTATTAAAATTCAAGTGTGAGTGGTTAGTCTCATATCGACTAAGAATGAAAAAATGTTGGATATATAATATATCTTTTGCCTTATGGTTTTACATTTCGCTTTAATTATTTCCTTCGCTTTAAAATGAGTCGCCTAAAATTGTTAAAACGACCCGGTTTGTCCGAGAAAAAAGCTTTGCCACCAATTTTATTTTATTTTATTTTTAAAAAAGGGAAAATTAGATAAAACCTAAAATTAAGTTTTTGAATCAAAAAAATGGATTCGGGAGTCCATTACGAGTAGAGAAAATAATATTACCCTACATCGTTCGTTAAAACGGTTACCCCATAATTAATTGTATACAAATTATTTATTTACTTAATTATTTATTTTACCCCAAAAAGAATAATAAAAAGGAAAATAAATTATTTACATCAATAAAAGAAAGAAAAATATTTTTCTTTTATAATTTGGTTTGACAAAGAGAAAACATGCTCCTACGTATCCGCAGGTGCTACAGGGAAATCAAAACACACGTAGTTCTTGGGTAGAAAATATTTATATGTTATCCGATTTTATTATTACTCTATTTTAACTATTGTTTTATTATAGTTATTATTATATATGTAAAAAAAAAACGGTAATAATAATAATAACGAAAAAGAGGTGAGATGTGTTCACGGACTGTTTATTTATTTGGTTTTAGAGTTTAGAAAAATTAGTTTTTTGTTAGAGAAAACAAATAATGTGACGGTATGTGAACGAAACAGATGAACACGACGATGAAACAAAATATGCAGCATGTTAAAGAATTTTGCTCGTGTGTTGTCGGATCTGTTACCACACAAAGGTCACGGACGGCTAGGGATGAGTAATGTCGCGCAGCGAGCGAGGATGAATTACATCCAGCGGCGGCGACTATTAATTCTAATCCATAAAAAAACAATTTATTGATCTAGTTTGTTGTTATGGTTTTTTGGGTTATTTGATAAACCATAATATGAGTTTTGTGTTATGTTACAATTGGGTGAAGTTTGTTTTATTTGGTGATTGGTTTATAAACATAAATTATTTATATTTTTTTTAGTATCTCTGTTGCATAACAATTTTAGGAACAGTTACAATAGATTAAAAAAAATGAAAGTTTTGAAAAACTAAATTGCGTTTTTATTTTATTAAGTTGAAGCAATAATAAAAAGAAAATAAGAGGAGGATAAGAACATTGATACCTTACTGCTCAATTGGTTTTTGCTAGACTGTCTTTATCAAAGTTCCAATTGTCTACTCCTCCCTATTTTTGCCTCTTATTATCTTTGTGTTTTTTTTAATCCTGCTCCCTTTCTCTACTCTTGGTGTCGACTATTTATAAACTTTCTGGTTGTAGGTTACAAAAGACAAGGAAATCACTGTGGATTGATTACCAATTACTATTCATCAATTTGTTTTCGGTTTCTTTTTATTCAAATGGTCACCATTATGCTGATTTTTATTACTACTCATCAATTTCTCTTCAGTTTCTTTTCATTCAAATGATCACCATTATACTTATTTTTATTACTATCAATCCATTTCTTTTCGGTTTCTTTTCCTTCAATTTATCACAATTATACTAATTTTTATTACCATCAATTCATTTCTTTTCAGTTTCTTTTTATTCAATTATGTATTTTTTTTTGTTTTGGAAAAGAGTGAACCTCTGAACAAGAATTATAGGCAAATAAGAACCAGAAACACTCATTATTGTCTAAAGTTTATAGTCTAGTTATTTATTTTTATTTATTATATTTTTATCATCATTTTTTTTATATATAATATTATTTTTATATAAAATGTCTAAAGAAAGCGGACAAAATTAGGTGTCAACAGCTGCCCCTCTTTACTTAGAATTTACTTGAGAATCAAAGTAAAGATAAGTAAAGATGACGACTCTAATTTTAACCGCAAAGAACTTTTGTTGAAAGGTGCAAATCGTTTTCCTGGCTTCAACATGCAGATCGTTTTCTTGACTTTGGGTGCGAGTCGTTTTCCCGGCTTTAACATGCGGGTCATTTTCTTGGCTTTGGGTGCGAGTCGTTTTCCCGGCTTCAACATGCGGGTCGTTTTCTCGGCTTTGGATGCGAGTCGTTTTCCCGACTTTAACATGTGGGCCATTTTCTCGGCTTTGGGTGCGAGTCGTTTTCCCGGCTTCAACATACGGGTCGTTTTCTCAGCTTTGGGTGCGAGTCGTTTTCCCGGCTTCAACATGTGGGTCGTTTTCTCGGCTTTAAATTTATGAAATAATGTCATCTACATAAACTTCTACCACTTTATGTATTATGTCATGGAACAAGGTTACCATAGCTCTTTGGTAGGTCGCCCTGGCATTCTTTAGACAAAAAATGAAAGTCGTTATTTCCATATGTTCTTTCCATAACTTTGGCTGCCATCTTTTGATTATAACTAGAGAAACCATTCACAAAAGAGAAGAGCGAATGACTGACCGTATTGTCAACCAGAATATCAATGTGAGATAACAGGAAATCATATTGGCTTTTAAATTAGAGGGTGTGGGTCAATCATCCCGACTTTAAATTAGAGTGTACGGGTCAATCATCCTGTCTTTTAAATTAGAGGGTGCGGGTTAGTAGTTCCGATTTTAAATTTATACACTATTGAAAATATGAAATGTCATGAATGCATTTGATCAATGAACATTTTCCTTCATTTTCATATTTTTTTCCATTTTTTTTTTACAATTTTTTTTTACAATTTTTTTTATTTTTTTTATTTCACCTCCTTACAAACATGGTCCTTGGATTCATGGATGAAATATGTGCACCACTTTGAATACATAGTGGTGGTTGTCCATTTGATCATTAAAGAGATTTTTGTAACATCTTCGACTTGATCTCCAGTTGCCATTGCCTTATATGTAAAGACATCATACTAGTTTTGGCCTCTTGACATTCACATATTTTGTGCCCCAACATATGATTATCATAAAAAATGAATTTTGACAAAAGGATTTACAACATAAGAAATTAGTGAAGCAAGGTTTAGAATATGATATTTAGTGAGAAAATCTATGGTACAAAAAAAGAAGGATTCATAGAAAGAAAAGAAGATAAAGTGATCTCGTATGGGTAAACGACCCAATTTGTTAGTAGTATTACATAAAAGAAGTGTGTTAATAACTCATGCCATAATTTTAATCACGTTTTTAATCCACTTTGGAGGATATGATTTGCCCTAATTTATCTTCACAACCTTTCAGAATATATTCTACTTCGACTTTGATCTGCGTAAACCATATTATTTGCTCATTTTCTTTTATTCTCAAGCTAGTGAACTTCTTCATTTTCTTTTATTACCCAATAGGTCTTCCTTCATTTTCGCCTAGGTCCCCCCTTCAAATCCAAACTTTTTTTTAGGTTGTCCTTTTGGATTTTCAACCTAATGGGTCTTTACTCATTTTTGTACCCTAATTTTTGCCTATGTTGCCCTTTCAGGTTTTCAACCTAGCGGGTATTTATTTTTATTTTTTTGTACCCTAATTTTTGCCTAGGTTGTCCTTTTAGGTTTTCAACCTAACGGGTATTTATTATTATTATTATTATTATTATTATTATTATTATTATTATTTTATTTTTGTATACCCTAATTTTTGCCTAGGTCGTCCTTTTGGATTTTCAACCTAGCGGGTCTTCATTTAGATGTAACACTTTTTGAAGCATCAATGTGTGCAAGTAGTGATAAGTCTTCTTTATCCATATTGATATGCATCAGAACCACACTTGAATGTATTTTTCTTTTATGGTATTGGGGCTCATATAGTTGGGAGTCCACTTGTCATGCTAGTCTTTTTAGATATGTAAAATCTTCTTGAGCGCTAATTCTTTCTTTTGAAACTCCGAAATTCATATGTTCTACTTTTAAGATCTTTTGAAATAATTGTCCCTGACATGAGGCAGTAAACATTTTTCTTGAATTGAATTCAGTCGGTCAACACAGATCATTACTCTAATAAGAGTTTTTTTTGTTTGAGTGGGTCGCACTACCTTTATTCTATACAATAAGGAACAAAGGGGTGCCCCAGTTATAGTATGATACTCGGGAAGGGTATTCCACATTTATGAGGTAGTATTTGGTACGAGAACTTTCCATCTAGCTTTTCTTATACATTTGATAATAAAAAAGATAGTCGTGATTTTCATTCTTGTGAGTGACTATTCTTCATCATGACTTACTTTGAACATTGAAGATTAAGTAGCTAGAACGTCAGCTAGTTGATTATATCATTGAGGGACATAATGGAAAATAACTTCAATTTTTTTAGATATTTGTCTAATATGTATATATAAATGATCATCTTCATATTTTTATTTTTCCATTATTGATTTAGTTGATTGAGGATTACATTCAATGCTCATGTACTTTCAACATTTAAACTTTTCGATTCATAGACGACTAGGATATCCTTGGTACAAACTTCAAATTTCCCCACGTGATTGGTATATTCAAAGCACAATTAGATAATGGTAAAGATAAAGTGACTTTTCTAGGGGATTAACGTGACGTTAATTACATGCAACATATTGAGGTTCATCCAGATAATGGAGTTTATTTATATCGCTCTCACATTTAGTGGAATTAATAGCATGATTAAAATTATGTATGAGATCTTAGCAAACTTATTTATGAATGGACTACTTCCAAATATGCTTGGTATATGGTTTTAAGAAGAGAAAGACAAATAATGTTTGGTAAGAAGTTGTGAGATATATGATGGGTGAGAAGGAAAAGGAAACAATACAAAATGCATTTATTGATATTCATAATATTAAGGAAACAAGAGTGTGTCAATATAATAAAGTATCGTAAGACTTTATCCTTAGCAATATTATCAATGCTTCATAATCAAATCAAAATTCACGAGAGAAGTTGATAATATCTTCATTGTTGACTTTGTCCCTTGGATAAACTCAGAAACTATACGCAACACTGTCAATGTCTTCAACATAATGTTTAGTTGAGGTTTTTTCAATTGTCCTTAAAGGTAATGATGAATTTTTCTTTTAGATTGATGAATTTTTTCATGGCATCAAAGTAATAAGCAGTAATGATGAAAGTTCAACATAGACGACCCAACTTCTAGAGGTTTACTTGTGGTGAAAAGCCAAGAAAGTATGGTCATGACCTAGAAGTAGGGGGTGGATGATGAAGATGAATCTCATCAATATCAGGTTCAAATCTTGTGGACAAGTGACTTGAGGTAGAGTATAACCAAAAAGTAAAGTAAAAGGTGAAAATTGTCAGACTTATGAAGTCAAGGGGTAAACATGAGTTCTTCGTGATATATTTTTTTCATGAAGGATTCCCATGATTTCAGGTATCAAGGGTTTGTGAGATTTCCAAGCTTTGAGCCATAAGGTCCTTCAGTTGGTTTAAATCATCTTTGTATGCTCCAATTCATCCATGATTTTAGTTTGGGAACATGTCTGGTAAGGGTGTCATGATACTCTTTTTTTTGACTTTTTTTTTTATTTTTTTTCATGAAGGAAAATGTTATGAGCATGTAAAGAAAGCGAATGAAATGATTATGTAAAAAAAAATTTACTACCTCCTAATATGCAATGATTTTTAAAAAAGAAATAAGAAAAAAAAAGTAAAATGAAATAAAAAAGATGTAATATGCATGATTATGCGATGCAATATGATATAGTGGTAGGTAGTTTTTTTTCTCTCAAATATGCATGTGACCTAAATGATGGTTATTTTCTTATTTGATTGTTCTATAGTCTTTAACGTGAACCTTCACCATGGGTGGCTCTATAATTCTAAATTGGTTCCGAGAGCACACAACTCAATTATAAAATATTAAACCAATTAATAGGTAAACTATTAAAATGGAAATATTATAGAAAAGGTCAACTCTAGGTGAGACTTTCATGACAACCAAACAAGATGTACATCAAGAAGATTATCATTACACAGTCTCTAACTTATCTTAGGTTGCACTCAGCCCGGGTATAGAGCCCACTCATAAGTGTGTGAATCGCGTGTTAGTGTAGTGTTTAGATAAATAAATAAAATAAAACAATAACCACAATTAGAACAAATTACCATAAATGCATGTAAATGACCAAAAATAAATAAAATCACAACAATTATTTTCAAAATAAATATATGATAAAATAATTAAAACAAATAAAAACAAGAGGGATAATATAAATAAAAATAAATAAATAATTATATAGAATTAATTAGGTTGGGTTGGACACTCAAAATCCCCAGCAAAGACGCCAGCAGTCGCGTCTGGTTTGTCCGTGAAAAATGAGTCGCCACCAATTTTATTTTATTTTATTTTTAAAAAAAGGGAAAATTAGATAAAACCTAAAATAAAGTTTTTGAACCCAAAAAATGGATTCAGGAGTCCATTACGAGTAGGGAAAGTAATATTATCCTACATCGTCCGTTAAAACGGTTACCCTATAATTAATTGTATACAAATTATTTATTTACTTAATTATTTATTTTACCCCGAAAAGAATAATAAAAAGGAAAATAAATTATTTACATCAATAAAATAAAGAAAAATATTTTTCTTTTATAATTTGGTTTGACAAGGACAAAACTGGCTCCTACGTATCCCCAGGTGCTATAGGGAAATCAAAACACACGTAGTTCTTGAGTAGAAAATATTTATGTGTTATCTGATTTTATTATTACTCTATTTTAACTATTGTTTTATTATAGTTATTATTATATATGTAAAAAAAAAGGTAATAATAATAATAACGAAAAAGAGGTGAGATGTGTTCACAGATTTTTTTTCTATTTATTTATCTATTTGGTTTTAGAGTTTATAAAAATTAGTTTTTTGTTAGAGAAAACAAATAATGTGACGGTATGTGAACGAAACAGATGAACACGACGACGAAACAAAATATGCAGCATGTTAAAGAATTTTGCTCGTGTGTTGTCAGATTTGTTACCACACAAAGGTCACGGACGGCTAGGGGTGAGTGATGTCGCGCAGCGAGCGATGATGAATTTCATCCGGCGGCGGCGACTGTTAATTCTAATCCTTAAAAAAACAATTTATTGATCTAGTTTGTTGTTATGGTTTTTTGGGTTATTTGATAAACCATAATATGAGTTTTGTGTTATGTTACAATTGAGTGAAGTTTGTTTTACTTGGTGATTGATTTATAAGCATAAATTATTTATATTTTTTTTAGTATTTGTGTTGCATAACCATTTTAGGAACAGGTACAATAGATTAAAAAAATGAAAGTTTAGAAAAACTAAAATTGCGTTTTTATTTTATTAAATTGAAGCAATAATAAAAAGAAAATAAGAAGAGGATAAGAACATTGATACCTTACTGCTCAATTGGTTTTTGCTAGACTGACTTTATCAAAGTTCCAATAGTCTATTCCTCCCTATTATTACCTCTTATTCTCTCTGTGTTTTTTTTAATCCTCCTCCCTTTCTCTACTCTTGGTGTCGACTATTTATAGACTTTTTGGGTGTAGGTTACAAAAGACAAGGAAATAATTGTGGATTGATTACCAATTACTATTCATCAATTTGTTTTCGGTTTCTTTTCATTCAAATGGTCAACATTGTGCTGATTTTTATTACTACTCATCAATTTCTCTTCAGTTTCTTTTCATTTAAATGATCACAATTATGCTTATTTTTATTACCATCAATCCATTTCTTTTCGGTTTCTTTTCCTTCAATTTATCACTATTATACTAATTTTTATTACCATCAATTCATTTCTTTTCAGTTTCTTTTTATTCAATTATGTACTTTTTTTTTGTTTTGGAAAAGAGTGAACGCCTGAACAAGAATTATAGGCAAATAAGAATCAGAAACACTCATGATTGTCTAAAGTTTATAGTCTAGTTATTTATTTTTATTTTTATTTTTATTTATTATATTTTTCTCATCATTTTTTTATATATAATATTATTATTTTTATATAAAATATCTAAAGAAAGTGGACAAAATTAGGTGTCAACACTTCCCATATTCCAATTCATTTATAATTGCATTCTCCAAACTTGAATCTTCCTTCTCTTCATTGTTCAAGTACCTTGTAGTTCTGCAACCTCCTTCTCGCCATCATTACCATTAATTAACTTTGACTTATTCCATTCAATCAATCATGTTAACATCCCACCAACACTTGTTATTGTTACAATCTTCAACTAATTCACAATTTGGGAATAAAAAAGTTCCTTAAAACCCCAATTTTTTTGGAAATATTGTGAAAGCGGTCCCCTTATAGGAAGAGAAAGTAGAGACGATTCAAAATAGAGAGGGGAGATAATTTTAATGATTTGAGTTTGTTTTAAGGAGAGAAAATAAACTTTTAAATCAATCAACACTTTATAAATATTTTTATTCCAAATTTTAATCTCACAATTTTCATATTTTTACATTAATCAATTTATCACTCAAAGGGCTACTGTCGTACGTAGCAAGCCCCAGATGAATAATTGGGAAATACGGTTTTCCCGTTCATCTCACAATATATTATACTCATGAATTCAAACGCTCTCTCACCCCTTACCTTACTAAGACGCTTTCTGTAATCACATAAATCAATGGAAGATTTCAACAGCAACCGTAGATCGACGACGTACAACGAACGAATCCAAATAAACGGCGAGTTCACAAAATCTCTGAGACGTGACTGATAAATTATGCGGAGCATAAAAAGGAATGTTAAATAATTAATAATAATTTTTGAAGCAAAAATAGAGTCAAAACGACAAGAAAAAACTGCAGAAAAAGTCTCACTGACTCGTCGGAGCCTCGGAAGGGTCCGACGTCAACTTCACCAAAAAATGCAAATGAGTAGTGCTTCTTGAAGGTTTCAACGAGAGGAATCCAAAAACAATGTCATTTTTTTGATCTGACAAACGTGTTGATCGGAATCGGCCAAAAATAGCTCGTCCAAGGAAAGTAACACAACTGTTTCTAATGAAACCGAGCCACGATCGATAAAATTGATGCTAAAAATGGATTCAGTGGCCGATTTTGTATGGGATAGAAGTTGGGATCGGTTCAAATGGCAAATAATTGATGGGATGAATTTGAGAGGAAGAGGATGTTATGCATTTTTGATCTGCGCTGCTGCTTTTGTTCTTTTCTTCTTTTTTTCATAATAATTTTTTTTGTTTTGGTTATTATGATTTAATTAGGTTTAGTTTTGAATATGGCCATAACCCATGAAACACATTTTAATTACTCCTTTCTTTTATTATTATTATTTTTTTAAATAAAATCAACAATTATCAAAACTAATTTTTATTAATATTGTTTTTAAAACACAATTTAATTCATAAAATATTACTACTATTTTAAAACTAATAATATATAAAATAAAATAATTAAAGTAATTAATCTTTTATAATATATTAATAATCAAAATTCTCATATTCAAATCAATCTATAAAATTATACTTATTTTTCCGAATACTTACGTTAAATTACTAGCATCGTTAAAAAATATTTAAAATTATAAAATAAATAAATATAATATCAACATTTTATATTAATTGGTGAATCAAAATAAATATATATAAAATCACAATGTCATAACAAGTATATAAAAATCAAGAAAATCAAATACAATATTACTACTATCTCAAGATGATTATTTATGAAATATAGAAAAATATATAAAATAATAAAATAAAATATTTGTTATTTATATTACTCATTTAGTCTAATATGTATAAAAGTAGCACATCATCTAAAGCACCCATATAACAAAAACTAATCACGAAATTTATTAACATGTATTCTAAAATAATTTTAAAATCAAATTAATTATTTAAAATCATATTTCATTAATAAAATAGTTTATTATAAAATTTGGGGTGTTATAGTTGGGTTGAAGATGGAACTATGAAGATTTTATCAAAAGTCAGGCATGTTCCAGAGCTGAAAAGGAACTTAATATCTCTGGGAATGCTGGAAGAAGATGGTTGTTCATACAAAGCAGAGAAAGGCACTCTAAAAGTCATAAAGGGATCATGGATAATCATGAAGGGAAAAAGAGATCATTGAATCTATCTTCTCAATGGTCAAGCAGTGACAAGAACGGCAGCAGTGGCAGTTCAAACATGGCATCAGAGGTTGGGACATGTAAGTCTAAGGGGAATGCAAATTCTGGACAGACAAGGCATGCTAGGTGGGGACAAGATTGGTGATCTTGAATTTTGTGAGCATTGTGTGTATGGAAAGATGCATAAGGTCAAGTTCTCTATAGGGAAACATTGCTCAAAAGAAATTATGGAATATGTTCACAGTGATCTATGGGCCCCTGCAAATATTGCTTCACATGGAGGTAACAAGTATTTCATTACATTTCTTGATGATTATAGTAGGAAGGTATGGATTTATTTGTTAAAAAGTAAGGATGAAGCATTCAAAACCTTTAAAGATTGGAAATCTATGGTTGAAAACAAAACTGATAGGTGGATTAAGACCTTAAGGACAGACAATGGTCTTGAATTCTGTAGTGAGGAATTCAGTAGTTTTTGCAAAGCTCATGGTGTGAACAGACATAGGACTGTGAGGCACACACCTCAACAAAATGGACTAGCTGAAAGGATGAATAGAACCTTGCTCGAGAGAATGAGATGCATTCTGTCCAATGCAGGAATGCCTGCACAGTTTTGGGGTGAAGCTGTTCATACAGCTTGTTATTTGATAAATCTGAGTCATTCAACTGCAATTGAACTAAAAACCCCTCAAGAAATGTGGACTGGACATGCAGCAAAGTACAATCATCTAAAGGTATTTGGATGTGCTGCATATTACCATGTAAATGAAGGGAAGTTAGTTCCTAGAGCAAAGAAATGGTATTTTGTAGGATATCCAAGTGGTGTGAAAGGTTATATAATTTGGTGTCCTGAAAGTAGGAAATGTATCATCAGTAGATATGTTAAATTTCATGAAGTTGATCTATATAAGTCGTTAATCAAGGCTGGAAATGAAAGTACACATCAAACTGGAGATGGGGGGAGGTTTGATCTTGAGGTGGAGCAATTTACAGAAACGGAGAAAGATCAGCACAAACTCAGAATGTTATCTGTTTCAGAACAACAACAACCAAGAACATTCTTCGTTTTAGAACAGCAAGACAAGACCGATACAAACCCAGCAGAACATGATATGTTTCCAGAATAGGAATTAGATTATTATAACCTTATCAGGGACAGAGAAAGAAGGACATTAAAACCCACTCAAAGATACGGTTATGCAGATATGATCAGCTATGCATTACATGCTGCTGAAGAAATCAACCAAGAAGATCCCAGGAACTACAATGAAGCTTTCAGGTCTCAAGACAAGGAAAAATGGATTGTAGCTATGACTGAGGAGCTGAAATCAATGGAGAAGAACAACACTTGGGAACTCATACCTAAGCCTGCCAACTCCAGGATTGTAGGCAGCAAGATTTTGAAGAGGAATGAGGGAATTCCAGGAGTTGAACCACCTAGGTTCAAAGCAAGGCTAGTAGCAAAGGGATTCACTCAAAGGGAAGGTGTAAACTACAATGAAATCTTTTCTCCTATAGTCAAGCATGCATCTATAAGAATAATTCTAGCCATGGTAGCACACTTTGACATGGAGTTAGAGCAAATGGATGTCAAAACAACATTTCTCCATGGTGATCTGAATGAAATAATTTTAATGCAACAACCAGATGGTTTTAGGACTCAATGGAAGGAAGACTGGGTCTGCCTACTAAAGAGGTCACTCTATGGGCTAAAGCAATCACGAAGACAATAGTATTTGAGGTTTGATTCATTCATGCTTAGTCAAAGTCATGCTAGAAGTAATTTTGATAATTGTGTGTATTATAAACAAGTATCAAAAGACATATACATTTAATTGCTGTTATATGTGGATGACATGCTAATAGCATATAAAAGTATGAAAGAAATAGGAAAGTTGAAAGGCCAGCTGAAGAAATAATTCGAGATGAAGGATTTGGGGCCAGCCAAGAGGATACTAGGAATGGAAATCATCAGAATTAGAGAACAACGAAAACTGATAATTTCCCAAGAGAGCTACATTGGGAAGATTTTAAATATATTCAATATGAGTGAATCAAAGGCAATTAGCTCTCCACTAGCAGCTCACTTCAAGCTTTCTTCAACCATGTCACCAAACACAAATCTGGAAGCCGAAGATATGAAGACTATTCCTTACGCAAGTGCTATAGGAAGCATCATGTATGCTATGGTCTGCTCAAGACTAGACATTTCTCATGTTGTAAGTATCACCAGCAAGTTTATGGGAAATCAAGGAATGAATCGTTGGCAAGTTGTTAAATGGATTCTAAAGTACTTAAAAGGAACTCAAAGCTTGTGTTTGGAATACAGAAAAAGTTCAGAACCATCAAAACCATTCCAAGGATTTGTAGACTCTGATTTTGCTGGAGATTTAGATATAAGAAGATCTCTCACAAGGTATGTGTTTGAAGATAAGACAAGTTTGGTTTTCTTTTCTTTATTATCTCATAAGGAGATGTTTTGCTTTTAGATTTTGGAACTCTATTCAAAACATAGCAAATAGTCAAAATAATTTCCCCCGCTAATGAGATGCAGCACCAGAGTTAAGCATATTAGTAATAACTAGTTCAATAAAAGTTCTATTTTTTCTATTTCAGCTTTACAATTCATTTAAGGTGAATAAGGTGATGTGGTTTCATGTATAATTCCTTGCGTTTTATAAAACTCATTAAATAAACTAGAATCATACTTTATTCCTCTATCACTACGAAACCTCTTAATCTTTTTACAAAATTGATTTTCAATTTCAGTTACAAAGATTCTAAACATGTTAAGCGTTTCACTTTTATTTTTCATTGCATATACAAAATATAGTCAGAGCAATCATCAATAAAAGTGATAAAATAACATTTTTAATTTCTTGTTAACGTCTCATCAAGTTCACATATATTAGAGTGTAATAATACTAAAGACTCAGATTCTCTAACTACAGGTTTATGTGAACTCTGTTGGAACCAAGTTGGTTCTAAGTACTTAGGATATTGATGCTTACAAATGTACTCAATGTAAACTTATTTTGTACTTTGAATTATTAAGTTAAATGCCCCAGAAACTGAAGGAAACAGAAGCATCATGGTCAGTGCAATCACATTCAAGGAATTTGATAGATGCACAAATAAAGAAACAGCAAAGAGTATATTCGATAGTCTGGTTCTGACCTATGAAGGAACCAAGCAGGTTCAACAAACAAAGACTAACATATTGGTCAGAAAGTATGAGCTGTTCAAGATGGAAGAGGATGAAGACATTGACACAATGTTCTGCAGATTCCAGACTTTGGTATCAGGACTGAAAATATTTAACAAAAGCTATACCACTGAAGATCATGTCTGGAAAATTATGAGAACTCTACCAAAAAGGTGGAGACCAAAGGTTACTGCAATTCAGGAACTAAGGATCTGAGTACCTTGAGGCTGGAAGATCTGATCACCTCACTCAGGTCTCATGAAATAGAACTGGAAGAAGATGAACCTAAGAAAAAGAAGAATCTGGCTCTGAAATCGAAACAGAAGAAAGCTGCAAAGGCAGTATCAGAATCAGAGGATAGTGACAGTGAATGTGATGATATGGCTTACTTAACCAAAAAGATGGTTAAGATCTGGGAAAATAGAAAGAGGAAAGGTTCCCAGAAGAAACATAACAGCAAGGAAGAATCTGACAAGAAGAACATCATCTGTTATGGATGCAATGAACCTGGACATATCAAGTCAGAATGTCCAAATCTGGAAAAAGGAAAACAGCACAAGAAGAATTCCAGATACAGAAAGAAAGGTCTGATGGCTGCCTGGGATGTATCAGAATCAGAGGAAGAATCTTCTGATGAAGAAGAGGCAGAAATAGCAAAGATAGCTCACATCAAGTCTGCTTCTGGACCTCATAAAGGCACGAATTCCAGAAGGAAAACAGGCAGAAGGAAGAATGATCGAAGCAATCATTCTGGCAAGTCTGGAAACACATCAGAGGAAACAATTCTGTCTCTGATGGCTCATAGCAACTCAAGTTCTGAATATAGCTCAGGCTCTGGAACAGAATCAGAAGATGAAGACAATGAGGTATTTTCTAATCTGTCTAAATCTGAATTAATTGAGACTTTAAAAGACTTGTTAAATGCAAACAATAAAAGGTCTTTAAAACTGAAAACTCTTAGGGAAGATAAGGAAAATCTAACCAAAGAAGTCCAAGTTTTAAAGAATCGAAATTCTGAGTATGCAACTGAAAACAAAAATTTTAAAACTGATGTTGCAAGACTCAAATCTGAAAACCAAACTCTGAAAAGTAATAATTGTTCCAATTCTGAAACTGTTTGTAAATTTGATATGCATGAGCAAGTTTTTCAAAACTTTATTTCCAATGGAATGGAAAGAAGTAAAAATGCATCTATGATTTATGAAAACAGTAACTCTGGAAAGAGAGGTCTTGGTTTTACAGAAACGATTACTGAAAGTAAAGTTGTTCATTCTGATGTTTTATGTATTGTTTGTGCTAAGAAAGGTCACTCTGAATTATCTTGTCCAATGGTAAAATCTGAACAAGATCAGAGAGCTGTTACAAGTAACAAACCTAGACCCAATCAGTTCTGGGTACCTAAAGATCAAATTGTCTATGTTGCAGATGTTCTGAGCAACCAGAAGGAGACACCAACAATTGTGCCTGGACAATGGATGTTGGCAATGCACAAGCAGAAGAAGGTTTATGTTCCTGCTACAACAAGACAAAGGCAATCTGAGTCTGGTAGAAGAAGAACTGGTCAACACAATCAAAACTAGAACCAGAATTATAGGAGGAACAGAAAATATCATAGATATCACTCGAATCAAAACAAGAACTGGAACCAGAATCAGAACTGGAACCAGTATCAGAGGAACAGGAACTGGAACCAGATCCAGAACTGGAACCAGTACCAGAAACACAGAAACTGGAACCAGTATCAGAGGTACAGGAACTGGAACCAGAACCAACACTGGAACCAGAACCAGAACTGGAGGCACAGAAACTGGAACCAGAATCAACACTTGAACCAGAACCAGTACTAGAACCAGAACCTGAACAGGTATCAGTATCAAAGGTTGAGGTATGATCATCAAAATTACTCTAATTATTAGAATCAGTATAATTACCAGAATCACCACATGTTCCAGAATCACCAGAGGAACATGGTATATGAGCCAAAGCAGAAATATCATAATCAGGAGAGTTCTTCAAACACTCCAGTAAGATTCATCAAGACTACCAACCTGGAAAGGAATTCAAATTCCCTCATCCAAACCATGTAATCTCAGAACATATAGATTAGGAATCTGAAAATCAGAAGCAAGAGGATTTTCAGAGTAAAACTGAGGCTACATCTTGCTGTAAATACTATTATTATTTGATATTTATGCTTAATGTGATAACAAGAAGCTTGATCTTAACAAATCAAAGCAAGATAAGTATTCTGCAGGTTTTCAAATTGTCAGACGAACCAGGTGATTCACACGAACTGAACACATCAGCAGAAACAACATTCTAGACAAACTGATGCGAACAGAAACCACCAGAAGCAGAATTTATGGTTTGGCTGTATTAAGTTCATCTTTAAATTAATTGATTTGTATTATGTTATATAATAAACTGCTTGATCTTGAAAAATCAAAGCAAGATAAAGATAGTGCAGGTTCACCAGAACCAAAGGAAGTAGAAGCAGAAGAAAGCAAGTCAGCAACCCATGACAAATCTTCAAAAGATAAATCTGATCAAATCAGAAACAGCCAAGATAAGCCAGAAGAGAAATCTGGATATTTACCAGAATCTAAAGCTGTTACAGATTCACCAAAACCAGAAGCTGATCTATTAGGATCAGAAGATTTTACAGATCTTCCAGAACCAGAAGCTGATGTTGATGAAGCTTTGGCAGAGGAAGGGTGGATACTTTCAATGCAAGAAGAGCTGAATGAATTCCAAAGGAATGATGTTTGGGATCTGGCATCCAGACCAAACAAAAACATTATTGGAACCAAGTAGGTGTTCAGAAACAAATTCAATGAAAAGGGTGAAGTTGTAGCTCAGGGATACAGTCAACAGAAAGGTATAGATTACACTGAGACTTGTGTTCCAGTGGCCAGGTTAGAAGCAATTAGAATTCTCTTATCATTTGCTGCTAATCATGATATAATGGTATATCAAATGGATTTTAAAAGTGCATTCTTAAATGGCTACATAAGTGAGGAAATCTATGTCAAATAGCCCATTGGATTTGAAAACTCTGATTTTCCAAACCATGTTTTTAAACTCAAAAAATCTTTATATGGTTTAAAACAAGCACCAAGGGCATGGTATGACAGACTTAGTAACTTTCTGCTTAAGAATGAATTTAATAGAGGCCAGATTGATAATACACTATGATATTCTGATTATCCAAGTTTATGTTGATGATATCATATTTGGATCAACTAATGGCACTTTGTGCAAAGAGTTTTCTGACCTAATGCAGAAAGAGTTCCAAATGAGCATGATGGGAGAACTTAAGTTCTTCCTGGGAATTCAGATTCATCCAGGTAAATCAGATGAAACCAGCCAAAAGGTAGAACAGAAAACATACAGAGACAAACCCCCACCTACAAACTCAGAGGTTTCTGTGATTCCGACTATGGTGGAGACAAGTTGGAAAGGAAAAGTACAAGTGGCAACTGCACTTTCTTATATCTCTTGGTCAAGCAAAAGACAAAGCACCATTGCCATGTCAACAGCTGAAGCTGAGTATATATCAGCAGCAGGATGCAGTTCACAGTTTGTGGACACATCAATGGGCTGATATCTTCACCAAGACATTACCAGAAGATAGGTTCGAGTTCATTAAGAAGCATCTCAGCATGACCTCCATATCTGACTAGCTCAAGTAGTCATCTTAGGAGTTTTTAAATTTCATGTTAATTTATTTTCTGTTATTTTATTTTATGTTTTTATTTTCTGTACTTTGTAAAGAGAAAAATAAAAAAAATACAAAAATAGTAGGACCACTTTTTGGCTGATGACAAAAAGGGGGAGAAAGAGAGAGAGAGAAAGAAAGGAGAAATAAGTAGAAAAGGAGAGATAAAAAGAAAGAAGGAGAGAAAAAGAAAGAGAGAAAACAGAAGGAGTTGAAAAGGAGAGGAAACAGGGAGAGAGAAAAACAAAGAAAGAAAAAGAAAGAGTGAAAACAGAAGGAGTTGAAAAGGAGAGGAAATGTGAAGAGAGAAAAAGAAAGAGAGCAAAAAAAAGGAGTTGAAAATGAGAGGAGAAGAGAAGAAAAGAAAGAAAGAACAAAGAAGGAGTTGAAAAGGAGAGTATCAAACTTAGGGGGAGAGATTGGTCTGAGGGGGAGTAATTCAAAGTCTTCGAGTCATAGGTTAGCAAAATAAGTTAAGGTTTTGTCATCATAAAAAAGGGGGAGATTGTTGGAACCAAGTTGGTTCTAAGTACTTAGGATTTTGATGCTTACAAATGTACTCAATGTAAACTTATTTTGTACTTTGAATTATTAAGTTAAATGCCCCAGAAACTGAAGGAAACAGAAGCAGAGATCAAAGGATTCCAGAAAAATGAATTCTGGAATGACCAGAAGATACTCCAGGAATGTCAAAACATGACCAGAAGATATCTTTGATGGCCCAGATCAGAAGGAATAAAAATCAGAATGAAACATGGATCATACCATTGGAAAGCCTGCCAGAAGGAGAGTTGTTCCAGACAAACATAAATCAAATATCAATTTTATTCCAGAAGTTATTCTGACTAGAAGATGGCCTGACAGTGAAAAATTACATAGTCCAGACTTGTTCCAGACTTGACTAGAAGGTATGTTTATGAGTCCAGAACAAGAGGATCAATCCAGATTTTGCCCAGATCATAAGATAACATGATTCAGGGCATGGAACTAAGTCCAAACCAAAAGAAATGAGTTCCAGAATCAATCCAGACCTGGTCCAAAATTAAAGGTAAAATGTCTAGATTGAAATATTTTTTGTTCAAGTTAATTTCAGTTTGTTCCAGACCAAAGTCTAGAATTTGTCCAGATCAGAGTAAAAACTTCCAGATCAATGGTTCAGAAATAATTATTTGGTCCAGTGATGGTCCAGATCAGAAAATCAGACCATGGCCCAGTGGTGGCCGAAATCAAAGGGACAGACTGTGCAGTCCAGAAATGCCGAATTCAGAGGATTTTAGCATATCAGGTGCGCGTCCAAGGAAGGCTGAAATCAGAAGATCAGAGGGTTAGGAAGAGTGGTCCAGGAATGGCCGAAATCAGAGGATCACAGCATATCAATTCGGCTGGTCCAGTTGTGGAATATCGCATGAAGATCCAAGGGTGCAGATTTGATCATGGGGATAAAGGTGAAGATCTTATGTTATTTTTATCAAAGTATTATAAAAGATTTGTTATAAATTAAAGTGGAGTAGCATGGAAGTCAGAAGCTATGGTGGGAAGCAATAAAAGGATTTGATTGGCCAGTTAATTTATGAAAGAAATCTAAGGCTTAAAAAGATATGTTTTTTATTTAAATAAAGCCCAATTGGTCAAGTTATTTTTGCAAGAGAATCCAGCAAGATTCAGCTCGAAATTAAGCTTGGAAGAGGCCCAAATCTGCATCTATAAAAGGAGGCTCAAGGCAGAATACTCAGCATCGAAAATCACAAAAGAGTCATACACTTCCAAAGCAACCACTCTCAAATTTTCATATAAGTCAATTGTGAGTTTCAGCTTTCAAGAAGCAAGTACTCGGTTATTTTCTTTCCACTGTGGCAAATCTAAGTTGTTGAAGTAGAGTCTACAATCTGAGGGAGTCAGTAGAGGTAGCAGGTTACTTGGCAATTAGATAGGGTTGTATCTAAGTTGTTGAAGTAGAGTCTACAAACTGAGGGATTCAGAAAGGGTGGCAAGGTACTTAGCAATTAGATTCATAGTGTTGTGAATTCTTCTACAATCTGGGGTGTCAGATTGGCTGAAGAACAGGAGTTGTTTTTCCTCAAAGAAGTCTAGGATTGTTAGACTATTTGAGAAGACTGACTTGGAGGGTCAGTAGCAAGGTTGTAATTCAAGGTTGAATTAGTGAAATCCTTCAAGGCGAAGGGACTGGACGTAGCCTCGTTAACGGTGAACCAGTATAAAATTTGTGAGTTTTTATTTTTATTTTTATCTGCTGCTAACTCTGTTTTAATTATACATCAAGTTTTGTTTTGAAAGTATTAAAACAGGAAAAGTATTCAAGTTAAGTCAAACACAATTCAACCTCCCCTTCTCGTGTTTGCACCTTCAAACTCTTTGTTATTTTATCTTAACTACAAAAATCACATTTTTTCAAAATCATTTAAAGATAACTTTGGTATTAAACATGAGTTACTTAAGTTTGAAATTACATGTTTGGTCACCATGACAAAGTCTAGCATGCCAAATATTAAAAACACACAACATGTAAACAGTATAAGACATTATTAATTTCAACATTTAATTTTCACATGTCTCAGATGTACCATTTCCCAACAAAAATATCATATTTAAAATTGGTGTACAAATGTGCTCCTATAGAGTAAGTAAACTCTGCTTGATTCAGAAAAGAAATCATAAACAAGATTTTTTTAAAATCCTTTCAAACAGAGGCAATTTGTCGATAATAACAATCAATTTAAAATTAATCTAAAGTCATACCTTAAGAGATGATCTCATGAGCTATCTTCTGAATTTCATAGGAGTGAGCATCCACAGATCTGTCATCGGTTATCTAATACTCTGATATTTGAGGTAGCGGCTACAACACACTTTTTTTAGCTCCAAGTTCCTCGATATCATATTTCTTCTTTATAGCATCTCAAGCTACAACACAATTTATAGCTCTAACTTCCTCTTATTTATAGCATCTGATACATGTCTAACACTATTGCAAGAATTGTAGTATTCATACAGATCATCAGCAAGTCTATTAAGAATATAATTCTTATAGAGGTAAACATTACCCTCCCATGGGTTAATTTTTCAGCTTTCTTAACATTTTCTGTTTGTCTCAAAGAAACAAATCCAGTAATGTCTTCAGTTGACATGGCGAAAAGAAACGTCTTAAAATTGTTGTTTTTTGAATTTCGAAAAATGTAACAAAATCAATTTATGTCACCGAAGATATTACTAGGTTGAGTCGCGGACTAGGTCTAACACTATTGCTGGAACTGTAGTATTCATACAGATCATCAGCAAGTCTATTGAGAATATAATTTTTATAGAGGTATACATTACCCTCCCATGGGTTAATTCTTCAGCTTTCTTATCCTTTTCTGGTTGTCTCAAAGAAACAGATCGAGTAATGTCTTCAGTTGACATGGCAGAAAGAAACGTCTTAAAATTGTTGTTTTTTGAATTTTGAAAACTGTTACAAAATCAATTTATGTCACCGAAGATATTACTGGGTTGAGTCGGGGAATAGGCCGCTCTCTTTAAGACGTTTCGTGGCACTGCCCAAATTGTGCAAGACAGACTATCAACCACGACGTCCCTAGGATAAAACAGCACAGATTCACTGTATCAGAGTTCCACTGCACTGTAAAAAACTATTCTAGAATTACACCCTCAGTATGGCGGTTAAAGTCACTCTCAATATGACGATTAAAGTCACTCTCAATATGGCAGTTAAAGCCACTCACAAATCGGCATAATAACCGCTCTAAAAGGACAGTGATATTACGACCACTCAAAAATTGAAGGGACTACGGTATAAAAATCGCTCTAAAAGGACAGTGGTATTATGACCACTTTAAAATCGAAGGGACTACGACATAAAAACCGCTCTAAAATAAGTGGTATTAGAACCACTAAAAATCGAATGGACAAAAAGAAATGGGAGAAGTGGTTCGGAAATTCGAGCAGAATATAAGAGAGAGAGAGAGAAAAGAGAAAGTTGGAAAATGTATCAAATTTTGGTGTACTATTCAGAATAGAATGACACCCTTTATATAGTGATGGAAGCAAATACACATGTTTTCTATCCAATGTGGAACTTCAACAAAAGTTTTAAAATCTTTATATAATAATGAAAACTACTCAACATATAAGATTTTTTTAATATGAGACTTCAACAATTTTTAAATTCAGATACTATGTCTCAACAACAATTATTAGATTACATTGGTTTTGCACTTGCTAAATGAAAGGAAGTGTACATGACAGTCCCATTAAATAAGCCAACTGAAAATGGACCGCATTACTAAATCACATTAAAAAGCAACGTTGCAACTGCCCCAAAGTGCTTGATTCAACGGCCACATCAAACCACAACAAATTATGGAGGTGATTAGACAAATTATTTTTCTATTTTACTTTGTCTTTATAATATAAATTTTGAGATAATCATTTTATAAAATTAACGATATATTAAAATGATAAAGAGTTGATAATGAAATAATTATGACAATATTTTAGAGAGAAAAATATGAGATGAGTTATAACTTAATTAATAAATTGTAATATTTGATGATAATAAAAAATAAATTCACACGGTAACAACTACAATATGCACCGCAACAGTTGCATCTGCGACGGTAACCACCAAAACAACCACAATTTAAACTCATTGATGACACTAATGAATTTAATTTTGTTTAAAGCATATTTGGATGGACAATTTCATATCAAAGAGCTTGGCTCTTTGAATTTCTTTTTCAAGCTTGAGGTTTGTGTGTCTAAGGAATATATCATACTTTCAAAAAGGAAGTATGAATTATAGCTCCTTGATGAAGCAAGCCTTCAAGGCAGTAAGCTATCCGACACTCCAAAGCAGCCCTTATGTTGATTGGTTTAGAAGACATAATTAGAAGAGAGAGAAAAATTAGTAGTATCCACTATTTTCTAAGATCTCTTCAAAGTAGATAAAAAAAACAGAGAGAAATGGTAATTTATAACTAAGTTTCTATCTATGTCCCTAATTTCTTACATTTTAATGTTATTTTTGTTGGGACTTCTCTCTTTCTCTTATACAAAATAATACCTCAAATATTTTTTATATCTTTTTCTTTTTATACACTCTTTTAGTTACTTATCTCTTTTCATTCTCTTTATCAATCACACCCTTGCAAACAACAAACTTATCCAATTTGTCT
The DNA here is from genome assembly GCA_037974295.1 of Cicer cuneatum. NCBI lineage: Eukaryota > Viridiplantae > Streptophyta > Magnoliopsida > Fabales > Fabaceae > Cicer > Cicer cuneatum. The sequence goes on along the minus strand of JBBPBO010001986.1, from coordinate 19,599,549 downwards.
CCAAACCCATTCAATAAATAATCTCTAAATTATTAAATGAAAAAAATAACTTGTTTAATAATCGGTCACAAAAGGACCTATAGTCTCATATTGCATGCATTCATGCAGTTGACACATTTGTGACCATTGGATCGAAATCGACCGATCTATATTTTAAGTTCAATATTTTATATCTTTGAAAATTTAAAACATACATTAAAATTTGAACCATTGGATCTTGATCCAACAATCATGGATGTGCTAAATGCATGGATGCATGCAATCTTGACACATGACTGTCTATGAAATTTTGGGTGTCTTTGCGAGAGATGAGTTTTTTGCTTTATTTTTTTTGTATATATATATATATATATATATATATATATATCAAATATAGAGAGTCTTCAATATGATAACTAAAAACTACATAAGTATTAAAAAAGTTCATATCAAACTAAAATCAAAATTGAATTATAGGAAACTTAGTTATACATGTATCTATCCATCCGAACATGTAATAGTAACATCAAACACTAACAACAATATTTATCCACATATAATCTTTGAATATCACCCTCCCTACATTTTTTCTGCAAAATCATTAACAATTTGTTTAGAATCAATATTATTTAGAAAATCATTTTAAATTGAAATTACTACAAGACTATTTAATTTATTTTACGACATTATAGATCGTAAATAAAATTTTAACAATTTCAATTTTGAAAAACTATTCTAAAAAAATGCAACATTAACAAAGATACTTAATACTATTCAATAAGATATATACGTAAGAGTAAAACAATGAAATGTTTTAAGAGAATTCAATAACATAAAACTTGATTTTGAATCAATTGTTAAAATAGAATTTCACTATAAAAAATCATAAGAATTGTCATGTTTCAAGTAAGTTTCAAGATTTTTGCAACATGATTTTAATTTTTCATAGAAAATGACCTAAGTCTTTCAATACAAAACACAAAATTAAAATATCTCCTCATATGTTATATATATTGCTTGAATATTCTATTAAGTGTGTCAATTATTTGATCTACGAGCTTATAAAAAAATAATTTGGTCTACGATATATAAAAAATAATAAATCCTAAAAGATTATTTAACAATCTAAGGATTTAGTTGTGTCTATTCAAAAATGTTATACATTAAAAGTAAATAACAAATTTATCTCTTGCCTATGAATGATGGTGAGTTGAATTTAATTTATATAATTTAAGTTGAGAGTAATTTTTATATTTCATATTATTTTAATATGACCACATAACTTTTTTAGTAAATATCTTAGCTTAAACAACGAGTTTATTAAATATATATATATATATATATATATATATATATATATATATATAATACTAATTCGTAATTTTATTTTTCTTCTAAAAATTTAGAGTTTTGTTCGAATGCACCTCTCAATATCCCCTCTTTCTTGACGGCAAACAATTTGATTTCTTTATAATCTATCATCTAAATAGAAGGAGAGATATGTAATTTTCTACTTCAAATGTGAAGCTATAGGTTCATTTATTATGAATTATAAGAAAAGTAATTTTTCCATTTGATAATTTAAAAATTATTTATCAACTAAAATGCATTTTTGACTCTTGAAGCATCACCATTAACAATTTTGGTTCCTTATTTATTGTAACGTATTATTAGCTGTTCCTCATTTAGCTATTTTAGGTAGCAATAACAATTTTTTGTGGTTGTTGATATATATGTTGGTGTAGTTTTGTTCACACACTACACCCATACAAATTTGCCTTTTCAATGTATCTCTTTCTTTATTGGTATAAAACACGATATAAGTCAAGAGTGGACGCACAATCCTTTATTGGTTTTTAAAAAAAGTAGCAACGACATTAATTATGGATACATAATTAAAAAATAATTAAAGAAATATAATAAATTAGTTTGGTGAACATTTCCCTTTTTGGCAATAGTACGGATTATACCGAAATATGACCCATGACTAAATTTTTTTTATCTATATGTAATACTTATTGTTTTATTTGTATATTTTAATATCATATGTACCCCCATTTTGAATTAATGAAATTTTAAGCTTCCAAGCATTAAATTAATAGGTTTATAGTGGTTGGTTATCCACCAACAATATTTATTTAAAATTTGTAAAAAACTTTATTGAATTCTAGTATTTAGAGAAATACCGAGAATTTGGAGAGGGATAGAACATCGACCTAAAATTATTATGATATATTTTTAAGTATGAAAATTATTTGTCATGATTTGTTTTAATATAAATCGGCTCAAAAATCTTACAATTCAACTAGCATTCAATTGGTTCAACTGGTTCAACTGACTCCTCAATAATAAAATGTTAACCCATTTATTTTTAAAAAATTCGAAAACCATATGTTATAACAAACATTGAATTCAAGACCTCTAAGTCAAGTGATTAAATTTAACCACCTGCCTAAATTTGATTACATTTTTATTTTATTTATACAATCTATTTAAATAATAATCAATTGTATGTCTTAAAGTTAATTCATGCCTTAATTTTTTTAAGTAACTTTACATATATATATATATATATAAATAGTTTATTATATTTTAGTTTTCAATGACTTATACATTAAATAAATAAATTTATTGTGGTTGCTAGGTTTTTGACCGAGCAATGAACTAATGCACGAGTCCACAAAAAACTATAAAACGCGAAAATAGCTAGGGTTTGACCGGGCAAACTAATGCACGAAATCGTGGGGAAGGAACTGACCAGATTAGATGTTGAATGTTGACTCGATGGAGGGAAGACATGTGTACAACGTATCAATGTGATAAAAACGCAAACAATCATTTAAAACCAATAATTTATTAATTTTTCAGATACTAAAAAATAATACACAACTTAGTCAAAGTCTATTAAGTGATAGAAAGGCAAACATTCATTGAAAACAAATAACAATTTTGGTTTACTACCTATTGGTTTGCATCCAGGAAGCAAATCTATTAAGTGTCGGGTCCTGTTAGACTATAGAGAATCTATTTCATCATTTATAGCTTCTTCCTATAAATCTGCATCCAATGATGACAAAGCTTCTTTAAGATTTGCAGGATCCTCTTATGAAGAATATGCCATATATTTGGGTCCATAATCTTTAACAACTCTGACTCTCTTACTTCTTTGAATTTATGTTTCGCCTTGTTTGCTGCTTTCAATGCTTCTTGTCACAGGAACGTGACTTGGTTTGCTGCCCCCACTATTTCTCAATTTGTTAGGAATTTATTTTCATAGAAGTCAACATCATTTGACTCTATGAACTTTCGCAATTAGGTCATAAAACCTATACAGTTTTGTTGTTTACTACATACCCAATAAATACACATTCATAAGTTATACTAGCAAGTTTAACTCACTTGGGATCGGGGATTCTGACATAAGCCAGACAACCCCAAGTTCGAACATAAGACAAGTTCAGTTGTCTTTTCTTCACTATCTCATAAGGAGATGTTTTGTTTTTAGATTTAGGAACTCTATTCAAAACATAGCAAACAATCAATATAATTTCCCCCAGCAATAAGATGCAACACCAGATTTAAGCATAATAGCAACAAATAGTTCAGTAAGAGTTCTATTCTTTCTTTCATGTGAATATAGTGTAGTGGTTTCATGTATAATTCCTTGCGTTTTATAAAACTCATTAAATAGACTAGAATCATATTTTGTTCCTCTATCACTATGACACCTCTTAATCCTTTTACTAAATTTATTTTTAATTTTAGTTACAAAGTTCTTAAACCTGTCAAACGTTTCACTTTTATTTTTATTTAGATATACAAAAGTATAGTCAGAAAAATCGTCAATAAAAGTAATAAAATAATGTTTTCCATATATTCTTAAGGTCCCATCAAGTTTACATATATCGGAGTGTATTAAATCTAATGGCTCAGATTCTCTAGCTACTGATTTATGTAAACTCTTAGTTCTTTTAGCTTGACCGCAAAAATCACATTTTTCAAAATCATTTAAAGATAACTTTGGAATTAAGCCTAAGTTACTTAAGTTTGAAATCACACGTTTGTTCACATGATAGAGTCTAGCATGCCAAATATTAAAATCACACAACATGTAAGTAGAATGAGACTTTTTATTGATTTCAACATTCAATCTAAACATGCCATCAGTGGCCTACCCTTTCCCAACAAAAATACCATTTTTAGAAATGGTGTACAAATCTGCCCCTATAGATTGAGTAAACATTACCTTATTAAGAAGAAAACCAGAAACCAGATTCTTCTTTATTTCTCGAGTGTGCATGACATCCTTCATAATTAAGGTCTTTCCAAAGGTGAATATTAATTTCACATCTCCAATACCAGCAACATTTGTGGTGTGTGAATATCCCAACAACATTTTCTTATCTTCAGCAATAGTGTATGTTTTAAACATAGCACGATCATAACAAACATCACATGAGGCGCCAGTGTCTATCCACCATCCATCTGATCCACCAATAATGTTGATTTTAGTTATCATAGCAATTAATCGCTCTTCTGTCAAGTTAGCCTGTTGAGCAGAGTTTGGCTTGTTCCTACACTTGTGTACCATATGACCTTATTTCCCACAATTAAAGTAGAGAAAATGGGCATTTTTGGGAGGTGGTTGCTGCTTTATAATTAGAACCTTTGAAGGGTTCCCAATCTTGTTGTTGTTCTTTATAGTGCGATTTTGATTCTTAAGTTGTTTGTCATTTGGCTTCAGAATTGTTCCGATGAATTTCTTCTTCTTGTTATTAGCAACAAGAAGAACTTCATCTTTCTGGTCTTGCTTACGAGATCCTTCCTCAATTCTGAGGCGGGCTAGCAGACTTTCCAAAGAGAATTATTTTGTTTTATCTTTTGAAGATTTGTCATGTGTTGTTGACTTGCTTGTATCCTCTACCTTTCCAAGTACTTCTGTTTCTTCTGCTTCTGCTTCTGCTCCCTTTGGTTCTGTTGAACCTGCACTATCTTTATCTTGCTTTGATTTTTCAAGATCAATCAGTTTGTCATATAACATAATACAAATCAATTAATTTAAAAATGAACTCAATACAGCCAAACCATTAATTATGCTTCTGGTGGTTTCTGCTTGTTTTTGAAACCACTGGAATGTTGTTTCTGCTGAAGTGTTCAATTCGTGTGAATCACGTGGTTCCTCTGACAGTTTGAAAACCTGCAGAATACTTATCTAGCTTTGATTTTTAAGATCAAGCTTCTTGTTATCACATTAAACATAAATATCAACCAATAATAGTATTTACAGTAAGAAGTAACCTCTATGTCAACAGTTTCAGTTTTACTATGAAAATCCTCTTGCTTTTGATTTTTAGATTTCGAATCTGTATGTTATGTGATTAAGTGATTTGGATGAAGGGTTTTGAATTCCCTTCCAGGTTAGTAGTCTTGATGAATCTTACTGGAGTGTTTGAAGAACTCTCTTGATTCTGATTCTTCTCTTTCTGCTTAGGCTGATACACCATGTTCCTCTGGTGATTCTGGAACTTATGGTGATTCTGGTAATTTAGATGAGTTGGATGAATCTGGTGATTCTGATGATTCTGATAATTCCTGTAGTTATACTGATTCTGATAATTAGAGTAATTCTGATGATCATACCTGAACCTTTGATACTGATACCTATTCTGGTTCTGGTTCCAGTACTGATTCTGGTTCTGGTTCCAGTGCTGATTCTGGTTTTGGTTCCAGTGGTTGTTCTGGTTCCAGTTCCTGTGTTTCTGATATTGGTTCTAGTACTGGTTCTGTTTCCAATTCCTGTTCTTCTGATACTAGTTCCAGTTCTGATTCTTATTCGTGTGATGTGTGTGATTTCTTTGATATTTCCTGTTCCTCATATGCTTCTGGTTCTGGTTCTGATATGTATTGTGTTGACCAGTTCTTCTTCTACCAGAGTCAATTGGCTTCTGTTTGGTAGATGTTGGAACATAAACCTTCTTCTGCTTGTGCATTGCCAACATCCATTGTCCAGGCACCATTGTTGGTGTCTCCTTCTGGTTGCTCAGAATATCTGCAACATAGACAATTTGATCTTTTGGTACCCAGAACTGATTGGGTCCAGGTTTGTTAGTTTTAACAGTTCTCTGATCTTGTTCAGATTTTACCATTGGACAAGATAATTAAGAGTAACGTTCCTTAGCACAAACAATACATAGAACATCAAAATGAACATTTTTAGTTTTAGCAACAATTTCTGTAAAACCAAGACCTCTCTTTCCAATGTTACTGTTTCCATAAATCATCGATGCATATTTACTTCTTTCCATTCCATTAGAAATAAAATTTTGAAAAAATTGCTCATGCATATCAGATTCACAAACAATTTCGGAAGTGGAACAAATGTTACTTTTGAGAGTTTGGTTTTCAGATTTGAGTCTTACAACTTCAGTTTTAAAATCCTTGTTTTCAGTTGCATACTCAGAATTTTGATTATTTAAGACTTGTACTTCTTTGGCCAGATTTTTCTTATCTTCCCTAAGAGTTTTCAGTTTTAAAGACATCTTATTGTTTGCATTTAAAAAATCTTTTACAGCCTCGATTAATTCATATTTAGAGAGATCAGAAAATACCTCATTGTCTTCATCTTCTAAATCTGTTCCAGAGCCTGAGCTGTATCCAGAACTTGAGTTGGTATGAACCATCAGTGCCAGAATCGCTTCCTCTGATGTGCTTTCAGACTTTCCTGAATGACTGCTTTCATCATTCTTCCTTCTGCCAGCTTTCCTTCCTGAACCTGTGCCTTTGTGAAATCCAGAGGCAGACCTGATGTGTGCCATCATTGCTATTTCTTCCTCTTCTTCATCAGACGATTCTTCTTCTGATTCTGATACATCCCAGGCTGCCATCAGACCATTCTTTCTGAATCTGGAACTCTTCTTGTGTTGTTTGTCTTTTTCCAAATTTGGACATTCTGACTTGATATGTCCAGGTTCATTGCATCCATAACAGATGATGCTTTTCTTGTCAAATTCTTCCTTTCCTTTGCTGTTATGTTTTTTCTTGGAACCTCTTCTCTTCCTGTCTTCCCAGATCTTAACCATCTGTTTGGTTAAGTAAGGCATATCATCACAATCACTATCGCTATCCTCTGATTCTGGTGCTGCCCTTGCAGCTTTCTTCTGTTTCGACTTCAAGGCCAGATTCTTCTTCTTCTTCTTTGGTTGATCTGCTTCCAATTCTATTTCATTTCATGAGACTTGTGTGAGCTGATCAGATCTTCAAGTCTTAAGTTATTCAGATCTTTGGTTTGCTGAACTGCAGTAACCATTGGTCTCCACTTGGTTAGTAAGCTTCTTAGAATCTTCTTGACATGATCTGTTGTTGTGTAGCTTTTCTTCAAGACCTTCAGTCCAAATATCAGAGTCTGGAATCTACAGAACATTCCATTGATGTCTTCATCATCTTCCATCTTGAACATCTCATACTATTTGACCAGTATGTTAGCCCTTGCTTCTTGAACCTGCTGGCTTCCTTCGTAGGTCAGAACCAAACAGTCGAATATGCTCTTTGCTGTTTCTTTATCTATGCATCTGTCAAATTCCTTGAATGTGATGGCACTGATCATGATGTTTCTTGACTTGTGATGCAGTTTGAATAATTTTCTCTGATCTGGTTTCATATCATCCATGTCCAGTTGTTTAGTTGGATCTCCTGGAACAGTAGGTGTAGTGTATCCTTTAACTACCATCTTCCATAATTCAGGATCTTGAGATATGAAGAAGCTTCTCATTCTGTCCTTCCAATACTCAAACTTTCTCCATCAAACAGTTGTGGTCTGTTGATGTTGCCTCCCAAATCATCTTTGGATTCTGCCATGTTGAACCCCTTGGACCTTTCCTCAAACACTGTTAAGTGCTCAGCCTTGAGACCGAGCTGTGATGCCAATTGCAGGTGCAAACACGAGAATGGGAGGTTGAATTGTGTTTGACTAACTTGAATACTTTTTTTGTTTTTACAGTTTTAAAACAAAACTTGATGTATGAATAAAACAGAGTTAGCAGCGGATATAAAGTAAAAATAAAAACACAAAATTTTATACTGGTTCACTGTTAACGAGGCTACGTCCAGTCCCTTCACCTTGAAGGATTTCACTAATTCAAACCTTGAATTACAACAGTTCCACTGACCCTCCAAGTCAGTCTTCTCAAACAATCTAACAATCCTAGACACTTGAGGAATACAGCACCTTGACTTCCTAAGTCAAGTCTTCTCCTACCAATCTGACAACCCCAAATTGTAGAAGGAATTACAACGCCTTGAATCTAATTGCCAAGTAATCTGCTACCCCTTCTGACTCCCTCAGATTGTAGACTCTACTTCAACAACTTAGATCTAACACAAAGGAAATAAAATAACACGAGTGCTTGCTTCTGGAAAGCTGGAACTCACAATTAACCTCACTGAAAAATTGAGTGTTTGCTTTTGGAAGTGTAAGACTCTTTTGTGATTTTCGATGCTAAGTATTCTGCCTTGAGCCTCCTTTCATAGATGCAGATTAGGGTCTCTTCCAAGTTTAAATTCGAGCTGTATCTTGCCAGATACTCTTGCAAAAATACTTTGACCAATCGGGCTTCACTTAATTAAAAAACATATCTTTTTATGCTCCAGATTGCCTTTCAAAAATAACTTTGACCAATTCTGACTTTAATTAATTCTAGAACGAATCTTTCTTCCCGCCAATAGCTTATGAATTCCACAAGTCTTCAATTTATTTTTGTATCAAATCCTTTTTAATACTTTGATCAAATTTTAATCAAATCTCCACCGATTATCATCATGATTAAATATGAACCCTTTGATCTTCTGCTCTCGTCCACATGTGGACCATACTAAGTGATCTGTTGTGATCCTCTGATTTCGGCCAACCCTGGACCACACTTTCTGATCTCGGCCAACCTGGACTAGCAAACTGATCTGCTGTGATCCTCTGATCTCGGCCAATGCTGGACCATACATTCTAACCTTCTGATTTCGGATAACACTGGGCCATGGTTTGATCTTTTGATCTCGGCCAACACTGGGCCATATTCTTAAATCTGGACTATTCTTAACACTGGGCCATGGTTTGATCTTTTTATCTGAATATTTTCCCTCTGATCTAGACCAATTCTGAACTGGGTCTGGATTGAACTGAAATTAAATCTGGACAAATGATATTTCAGTCTGGACATTTTACCTTCTGATTTGGATCAGGTCTGGATCAAATCTGGACATCATTTCTTCTGGTCTGGACTTAGTTTCATACCCTGAACCATGCTATCTTATGGTCTGGGTCAAATCTGGATTGAATCTCTTGTTCTGGACCCATTAATTTATCCTCTGATTAAGTCTGGGTCAAGTATGGACTGTTTATCATTTCACTTCCAGGCCATCTTCTGGTCAGAATAACTTCTGGACTAAGTCTGACTAATGATTCCTTTTGGTCTGGATCAATTCTCCCTCTGGCAGGCTTCCTTCTGGTCTGGTCCAAGTCTCCTTCTTGTCTGGTCCAAGTCTCCTTCTGACTTTTCTTCCTTCTGATCTAGGCCAGCAAAGATATCCTCTGGTAATTTCAGGATGCATCCTCTGGGACCTTCTGGATGCATTATCTGATGTTTTCATCTTCTGCCTCTGGAAACTTCATCTTCTTGTAGCATTTAATGTAATAATTCAATGTACAAAATAAGATTACATGGAGTGTTTATGTAAACATCAAAATCCTAAGTACTTAGTGAAGGTGCAAACACGAGAAGGGGGGGTTGAATTGTGTTTGACTTAACTTGAAACTTTTCCTGTTTTAATACTTTCAAAACAAAACTTGATGTATAATTAAAACAGAGTTAGCAGCGGATAAAAATAAAAACAAAAACTCACAGATTTTATACTGGTTCACCGTTAACGAGGCTACGTCCAGTCCCTTCGCCTTGAAGGATTTCACTAATTCAAACTTGAATTACAACCTTGCTACTGACCCTCCAAGTCAGTCTTCTCAATAGTCTAACAATCCTAGACTTCTTGAGGAAAAACACCTCCTGTTCTTCAGCCAATCTGACACCCCAGATTGTAGAAGAAATCACAACACTATGAATCTAATTGCCAAGTAACCTGCTACCTCTACTGACTCCCACAGCTTGTAGACTCTACTTCAACAACTTAGATTTGACACAGTGGAACGAAAACAACAAGAGTACTTGCTTTAAAAACTGAGACTCAACAATTGACTTATATGAAAATTTGAGAGTGTTTGCTTTTGAAGTGTATGACCCTTTTGTGATTTTCGATACTAAGTAATCTGCCTTGTGCCTCCTTTTATAGATGCTGATTTGGGCCTCTTCCAATCCTTAAATTCGAGCTAAATATAGCTGGATTCTCTGTAAAAATATCTTGACCAATTGGGCTTTATTTAAATAAAAATCATATCTTTTTAAGCCTTAGATTTGTTTCATATCTTAACTGGCCAATCAAATCTGTGCATTGCTTCCCGCCACAGCTCCTAACTTCCATGCTACTCCAATTTAATTTATAACAAATCTTTTATAATATTTTGATAAAAATATCATGAGATCTTCACCATTAATTCCCATGATCAAATCTGCACCATTGGATCTTCATGCGATAGTCCACAACTGGACCAGCTTGATTGCTATGCTATTGTCCTCTGAATTCGGCCATTCCTGGACCACACTTCATAGCCCTCTGATCCTCTGATTTCAGCCTTCCTAGATGTGCGCCTGATATGCTATGAACTTCTGGATTCGGCCATTTCTGGACTGCACAGCCTGTCCCTCTGATTTCGGCCACTTCTGGGCCATGGTCTGATTTTCTGATCTTGACCATCACTGGACTCAAAAAATTATTTCTGAACCATTGATCTGGATATTTTTACTCTGATCTGGACAGATTATGGAATTTGGTCTGGGACAAACTGAAATAAACTTGATCAAAAAATATTTCAGTCTGGACATTTTACCTTTAATTTTGGACCAGGTCTGGGTTGATTCTGGAACTCATTTCTTTTGTTCTGGACTTAGTTCCATGCCCTAAATCATGCTATCTTATGGTCTGGGCCAAATCTGGATTGATCTTCATGTTCTGGACTCATAAACATACCTTCTGGTCAAGTCTGGAACAAGTCTGGGCTGTGTAATTTTTACTGCCAGGCCATCTTCTGGTCAGAATAACTTCTGGAATAAAATTGATATTTGATTCCTGTTTGTCTTGATCAACTCTCCTTCTGGCAGGCTTTCCAATGATATGATCCATGTTTCATTCTGAATTTTATTCCTTCTGATATAGGCCTTCAAAGTTATCTTCTGGTTCAGTTTAGTCATCCTGAAACATCTTATGGAAATTCCAGAATTCATTTTCCTTTGATCTTCTGCTTCTGATTTCTTCAGTTTCTGATGACATTTAATTTAATGATTCAAGGTATAAAATAAGTTTACATTGAGTGCTTTTGTAAACATCAAAATCCTAAGTCTTAGAACCAACTTGGTTCCAACAATCTCCCCCTTTTTGATGATGACAAAACCTTAACTTATTTTGCAAATTTATAACTCGAATGACTTGAATTACTCCCCCGCAGACCAATCTCTCCCCCTAAGTCTGATACTCTCCTTTTCAACTCCTTCTTTTCACTCTTTCTTTTCTCTTCTCCTCTCCTTTTCAACTCCTTCTCTTTGCTCTCTTTCTTTTTCTTCACATTTCCTCTCCTTTTCAACTCCTTCTTATTTCACTCTTTCTTTTCTCTCTCCCTGATTCCTCTCCTTTTCAACTTCTTTTGATTTCACTCTTTCTTTTTCTTTCTCCTTTCATTTTGTCTCTCCTTTTCTACTTATTTTTTCTTTCTTTCTCTCTCTCTCTCTTTCTCCCCCTTTTTGTCATCAGCCAAAAAGTGGTCCTGCTGTTTTTGTATTTTTGTTTTTCTCTGTACAAATTTCAGAAGGTAAAAAAAACATAAAATAAAAGACAGAAATTAAAATTGCAAGAAATATAAAAAACTCCTAAGTTGACTACTTGAGCTAGTCAGATATGGAGGTCATGCTGAGATGCTTCTTAATGAACTCGAACCTATCTTCTGGTAATGCCTTGGTGAAGATATCAGCCCATTGATGATCAGTGTCCACAAATTGAATGCTTAAGGTTCCTTTCTGAACATGGTCCCTAATGAAATGGTGTTTTATTTCAATGTGTTTGGCTCTAGAGTGTAAGATAGGGTTCTTGGTTATGTTTATGGCTGAGGTGTTATCACAGAACAAGATGCAGTTGCCAATTATACTTTTCCTTTCCAGCTTGTCTCCAGCATAGTCGGAATCACAGAAACCTTTTAATTTGTAGGTGGGGGTTTTCTTGTATAACAAGGTAAGGTTGGTGGTTCCTTTAAGGTATCTTAGAATTCTTTTGACAGGAGTTAAATGGGATTCCCTAGGGTCAGCTTGAAAGCGAGTACAGACACAAACACTAAACATAATGTCAGGTCTAGAAGCAGTTAAATAGAGAAGGGATCCAATCATACCTCTGTATCTTTTCTGGTCTACCTTTTGGCTGGTTTCATCTTTCTCAAGTGAGCAGGTTGGGTGCATGGGGGTGGCCATTGGCTTACATTCACTCATTTTGAACTTTTTAAGAAGTTCTTTGGTGTATTTAGATTGGTGAATGAGTGTACCTGATTTGCCTTGGTGAATCTGAATTCCTAGGAAGAACTTAAGTTCTCCCATCATGCTCATTTGAAACTCCTTCTGCATTAGGTCAGAAAACTCTTTGCACAAAGTGCCATTAGTGGATCCAAATATGATATCATCAACATAGACTTGAATAATCAGAATATCATGTTTAATGGATTTCCTAAATAGTGTATTATCAATCTGGCCTCTATTAAATTCATTCTTAAGCAGAAAGTTACTAAGTCTGTCATACCATGCCCTTGGTGCTTGTTTTAAACCATATAGAGACTTTTTAAGTTTGAAAACATGGTCTGGAAAATCAGAATTTTCAAAACCAGGGGGCTGTTTGACATAGACTTCTTCACTTGTGTAGCCATTTAAGAATGCACATTTAACATCCATTTGATACAACATTATATCATGATTAGCAGCAAATGATAAGAGAATTCTAAATGCTTCTAACCTGGCCACTGGAACAAAAGTCTCAGTGTAATCTATACATTTCTGTTGACTGTATCCTTAAGCTACACCTTCACCCTTTTCATTGAATTTGTCTCTGAACACCTACTTGGTTCCAATAATATTTTTGTTTGGTCTGCATACCAGATCCCAAACATCATTCCTTTGGAATTCATTCAACTCTTCTTGCATAGCAAATATCCAACCTTCCTCTGCCAAACCTTCATCAACATTGCTTGGTTCGCATCAGCTTCTGGTTCTGTAACAGCTTCTGATTCTGATAAATCAGCTTCTGGTTCTTTCCAGGTACTTCTGTTTCTTGTGCTTCTGTTCCCTGCACTGTTTTTATCTTGCTTTGATTTGTTAAGATCAAGCAGTTTGTCATATTACATAATGCAAATTAAATAAGGTAGAATTTAACTCAATACAGCCAAACCATTCGTTCTGCTTCTGCTTCTGCTCCTTTTGGTTCTGATGAACCTGTACTATCTTTATCTCGCTTTGTTTTGTCAAGCAGTTTGTCATATACCATAATATAAATCAATTAATTTAAAAATGAACTTAGTTCAGCCAAACCATTAATTCTGCTTCTGGTGGTTTCTGTTTGTTTTTGAGACCACTGGAATGCTGTTTCTTCTGAGTGTTCAACTTGTGTGAATCACCTGGTTCCTCTGACAGTTTGAAGACCTGCAGAATGCTTATCTAGCTTTGATTGGTTAAGATCAAGCTTCTTGTTATCACAGTAAATATAAAATAATAATAGTATTTACAGCAAGATGTAGCCTCGGTTTTACTCTGAAAATCCTCTTGCTTCTGATTTTCAGATTCCTAATATATATGTTCTGAGATTACATGGTTTGGATGAGGGAATTTGAATTCCCTTCCAGGTTTGTAGTCTTCACTGGAGTGTTTGAAGAACTCTCTTGATTCTGATTCTTTAATTTCTGCTTTGGCACATACACCATGTTCCTCTGGTGATTCTGGAACTTATGGTGATTCTGGTAATCATACTGATTATGATAATTAAAGTAGTTCTGATGATCATACCTCAACCTTTGATACTGATACCTGTTCAGGTTCTGGTTCTGGTACTGATTCTGATTCTGGTTCCAGTGTTGATTCTGGTTCCAGTTCTTGTGCCTCCAGTTCTGGTTCTGGTTCCAGTGTTGGTTCTGGTTCCAGTTCTTGTACCTCTGATACTGGTTCTGGTTCCAGTTCCTGTTCCTCTGATACTGGTTCCAGTTCCTGTTCTGATTCGTGTGATATCTTTGATATTTCCTGTTCCTCCTATGATTCTGGTTCTCGTTCCGATTGTGTTGATCAGTTCTTCTACTACCAGAGTCACTTGGCTTCGGTTTGGTAGATATTGGAACATAGACTTTCTTCTGCTTGTGCGTTGCCAGCATCCATTGTCCAGGTACCATTGTTGGTGTCTCCTTCTGTTTGTTCAAAATATCTGCAACATAAACAATTTGTTCTTTTGGTACCCAGAACTGATTGGGTCCAGGTTTGTTAGTTGTAACAGCTCTCTGATCTTGTTCAGATTTTACCATTGGACAAGATAATTCAGAGTGACCTTTCTTGGCACAAACACTACATAAAACATCAGAATGAACAACTTTATTTTCAGTACTTGTTTCTGTAAAACCAAGACATCTCTTTCCAGAGTTGCTGTTTCCATAAATCATAGATGCATACTTACTTATTTCCATTCCATTTGAAATAAAGTTTTGAAAAAATTGCTCATGCATATCAGATTTACAAACAGTCTCAGAATTAGAACAATTATTAATTTTCAGAGTTTGGTTTTCAGATTTGAGTCTTGCAACTTCAGTTTTCAAATCATTGATTTCAGTTGCATACTCAGAAATTCGATTCTTTGAAACTTGGACCTCTTTGGTTAGATTTTTCTTATCTTCCCTAAGAGTTTTCAGTTTTAAAGATATCTTATTATTTGCATTTAACAAGTCTTTTAAAGTCTCAACTAATTCAGATTTAGACAGATCAGAAAATACCTCATTGTCTTCATCTTCTGATTCTGTTCCAGAGCCTGAGCTATATTCAGAACTTGAGTTGGTATGAGCCATCAGAGACAGAATTGTTTCCTCTTATGTGCTTCCAGATTTGCCAGAATGATTGCTTCGATCATTCTTCCTTCTGCCTGCTTTCCTTCTGGAATTCGTGCCTTTATGAGGTCCAGAAGCAGACTTAATGTGAGCCGTCTTTTCTGTTTCTGCCTCTTCTTCATCAGAAGATTCTTCCTCTGATTCTGATACATCCCAGGCAGCCATCAGACCTTTCTTTCTGTATCTGGAACTCTTCTTGGTTTGTTTGCCTTTATGAGGTCCAGAAGCAGACTTGATGTGAGCCATCTTTGCTGTTTCTGCCTCTTCTTCATCAGACGATTCTTCCTCTGATTTTGAAACATCCCAGGCAGCCATCAGACCCTTCTTTCTGTATCTGGAATTCTTCTTGTCCGGTTTTCCTTTTTCCAGATTTGGACATTCTGACTTGATATGTCCAGGTTCATTGCATCCATAACAAACAATATTCTTCTTGTCATATTCTTCCTTATCCTTGCTGTTATGTTTCTTTCTGAAGTTTCTTTTCTTCCTGTTTTCCCAGATCTTAACCATCTTTTTGGTTAAGTAAGCCATATCATCACAATCACTATCACTATCCTCTGATTCTGATTCTGCCTTAGCAGCTTTCTTCTGTTTAGATTTCAGAGCCAGATTTTTCTTCTTCTTAGGTTCATCTTCTTCAAGTTCTATTTCATGAGACCTAAGTGTGTTGATTAGATCTTCCAGCCTCAATGTACTCAGATCCTTAGCTTCCTGAATTGCAGTAACCTTTGGTCTCCACCTTTTTGGTAGACTTCTCGCAGAATTTTCATGACATGATCTTCAGTGGTATAGCTTTTGTTTAATACTTTCAGTCCTGATACCAAAGTCTGGAATCTGTAGAACATTGTGTCAATGTCTTCATCCTCTTCCATCTTGAACAGCTCATACTTTCTGACCAATATGTTAGCCTTTGTTTGTTGAACCTGCTTGGTTCCTTCATAGGTCAGAACCAGACTATCAAATATACTCTTCGCTGTTTCTTTATTTGTGCATCTATCAAATTCCTTGAATGTGATTGCACTGACCATCATGGTTCTGGACTTGTGATGAAGTCTGTGTAATCTGATCTGATCTGGTTTCATATCAAACATATCTAGTTTCTTAGTTGGATCTTCTGGATCAGTAGGTGCAGTGTATCCTCTGACTATCATCTTCCATAGTTCAGGATCTTGAGATATGACAAAGCTTCTCATTCTGTCCTTCCAATACTCAAACCTTTCTCCATCAAACAGTGGTGGTCTGTTGATGTTGTTTCCCAATTCTTCTGCCATATTGAGCCCCTTGGACCTTTCCTCAAACACGGTTAAGTGCTCAGCCTTGAGACCGAGCTCTGATACCAATTGAAGGTGCAAACACGAGAAGGGGGGGTTGAATTGTGTTTGACTTAACTTGAAACTTTTCCTGTTTTAATACTTTCAAAACAAAACTTGATGTATAATTAAAACAGAGTTAGCAGCGGATAAAAATAAAAATAAAAACTCACAGATTTTATACTGGTTCACCGTTAACGAGGCTACGTCCAGTCCCTTCGCCTTGAAGGATTTCACTAATTCAAACTTGAATTACAACCTTGCTACTGACCCTCCAAGTCAGTCTTCTCAATAGTCTAACAATCGTAGACTTCTTGAGGAAAAACACCTCCTGTTCTTCAGCCAATCTGACACCCCAGATTGTAGAAGAAATCACAACACTATGAATCTAATTGCCAAGTAACCTGCTACCTCTACTGACTCCCACAGCTTGTGGACTCTACTTCAACAACTTAGATTTGACACAGTGGAACGAAAACAACAAGAGTACTTGCTTTAAAAACTGAGACTCAACAATTGACTTATATGAAAATTTGAGAGTGTTTGCTTTTGAAGTGTATGACCCTTTTGTGATTTTCGATACTAAGTAATCTGCCTTGTGCCTCCTTTTATAGATGCTGATTTGGGCCTCTTCCAATCCTTAAATTCGAGCTAAATATAGCTGGATTCTCTGTAAAAATATCTTGACCAATTGGGCTTTATTTAAATAAAAATCATATCTTTTTAAGCCTTAGATTTGTTTCATATCTTAACTGGCCAATCAAATCTGTGCATTGCTTCCCGCCACAGCTCCTAACTTCCATGCTACTCCAATTTAATTTATAACAAATCTTTTATAATATTTTGATAAAAATATCATGAGATCTTCACCATTAATTCCCATGATCAAATCTGCACCATTGGATCTTCATGCGATAGTCCACAGCTGGACCAGCTTGATTGTTATGCTATTGTCCTCTGAATTCGGCCATGCCTGGACCACACTTCATAGCCCTCTGATCTTCTGATTTCAGCCTTCCTGGATGTGCGCCTGATATGCTATGAACTTCTGGATTCGGCCATTTCTGGACTGCACAGCCTGTCCCTCTGATTTCGGCCACTTCTGGGCCATGGTCTGATTTTCTGATCTTGACCATCACTGGACTCAAAAAATTATTTCTGAACCATTGATCTGGATATTTTTACTCTGATCTGGACAGATTATGGAATTTGGTCTGGGACAAACTGAAATAAACTTGATCAAAAAATATTTCAGTCTGTACATTTTACCTTTAATTTTGGACCAGGTCTGGGTTGATTCTGGAACTCATTTCTTTTGTTCTGGACTTAGTTCCATGCCCTAAATCATGCTATCTTATGGTCTGGGCCAAATCTGGATTGATCTTCATGTTCTGGACTCATAAACATACCTTCTGGTCAAGTCTGGAACAAGTCTGGGCTGTGTAATTTTTACTGTCAGGCCATCTTCTGGTCAGAATAACTTCTGGAATAAAATTGATATTTGATTCCTGTTTGTCTTGATCAACTCTCCTTCTGGCAGGCTTTCCAATGATATGATCCATGTTTCATTCTGAATTTTATTCCTTCTGATATAGGCCTTCAAAGTTATCTTCTGGTTCAGTTTAGTCATCCTGAAACATCTTCTGGAAATTCCAGAATTCATTTTCCTTTGATCTTCTGCTTCTGATTTCTTCAGTTTCTGATGACATTTAATTTAATGATTCAAGGTATAAAATAAGTTTACATTGAGTGCTTTTGTAAACATCAAAATCCTAAGTCTTAGAACCAACTTGGTTCCAACACTTAGAACCAACTTGGTTCCAACACTTAGAACCAACTTGGTTCCAACATCTCCCATGTGGGACTTCCTTATTTTTTCAATTTACACCAACTAGCTCTAACTATCATCATTTCCAACAATTTGTCATGATATTTTAAATATAAATCAACTCAACAATCATGCAGTTCTATTAACGTTCCATTGGTTCAACTAACTCCCCAATAATTAAGTGCTTTGACTAAACTGATCGTTCATTCAATTCTTATAACACATGTAGGAACTGAAAAGACATTAATCGCGAGAATTGAAAATGCATATATCTATCTCTCTTTCTATATCTCTCTCACACACACTATCTTATCCCTCTACCTCTCTTTCTCCCTCTCTTTCTTTTGATAAGTGATCACTATCTTTCTACCTCTCTCACTCTTGCTTTCCCTCCATCTCTCCCTATTATTTTGTCTTTATTACTCACTTTCTCTCAATCTCTCTCTCTCCCTCTTTCTCGTGGTTTACTTTTCTCTCACCTTCCCTATTTCTTTCTCCCCCTCCCTTGACTTTCCCATTCTCTCACGAATTCTATCTTTCCCTTTCCCTCCCTCTCCTTCTCTTTCTCCTTCTACCTGTCTCCCTCCCTCCCTCCCTCTCTCTCTCCTATTTCCCTTTCTTTCTTTGTCTCTCCGCTTCTACCTCATTTGCTCTCACTCTTTTTCCCTCTACCTTCTCCCTCTCTCTTGCTCTTTCCTTCCCCCTCCCTATCACAAATAACTAAATTAAAAATCCAAAAATCTTGTAGGAAAAAAAATCAAATAATAAGGAAAATTGTGTCACGTGACACTAACACATGTTTTTTTAATCGGAAATAAAAACAAATTTTTAAATTTTTCTACAGATTAAAATTATATTTAATTCTTTATATAATAAACTAATTATATAATACATTAATTAATATCAATATTTAATTGTAAAGCACTTGCATCTTTTATTTCTTATTTTTAATGCATTTTTATTTTCTACTAGTATTTTAAGAATTGGAGTGATGGTTGGCTCGGTCAAAGTTTAATACCAAAAAAATATATCATAATAAATTGTACGTCTATTGACCTAGTTTATACTTAAAAACTTTTAAATATCTATGATAAATAAGTTTAATACGAAAAAATATCTCATAATAAATTTAATTATTTTATTTATAAGTCACAAAAACTAAAATATAATAAATTATTTATAGGGTTATATATGTTTTTAATCTTTATAAAATTTTAACCTTTCAATTTTATTCTTTGTAAAAAATAAATACAACTTTTAGTCCCTACAAATTATTTGACAATTAGTTTGAGCCCATACTGAAACAAAACAAGTTTAATTGTCCTTCAAATTTAACATTTTTGAATGATTTTTGGGAATTATGTTTAGAAGATTGAAAAAAGTTCTTCCACAAAAGTTTTAATTTTTTTAACATGATATGAATTTAATATTATTTTTTAAAATGTAAAAATATGAAGATAAAAGTAATAAAAATATAGATATAGAAATTGAAATTAAATTTTGAGATTATTTTTGTGGATAAATCTTTTAAAATGTTGTAAACATATCTACAAAATTCAATTAAAAATATATGTTGAATTAGCAGGAGGGACTAAATTGTATGCGTTATATTTTTTTTGTAGTGACTAAAAATTGTATTTTTATTTTTACATGATCTAAAATTAAAAGGCTGCAATTTGATAGGAATTAAAAATTTATTAACCCTATATATAAAAAGTTACTTAAAAAAATTAATGAATGAATTAGCTTCAATGCATACAATTGATTATTACTTAAGTAGACTGTATATCTAAAATAGACATGCAATTAAGTATTGTTCAATTGGTTAAACTTCCCCATTCATTTTTAAAAAATTGAAAAATAAATTATATTCTATTGTGTTGAACAAAGGACCTATAAGTCAATATTATAACTTGACCAAACTTAATTACATATCTATTCAAGATATATAATCAACTTAACTAATAATTAATTGTATGCAGTGAATTTAATTAACAAATGAATTTTTTTAAGTAACAATATATATATATATATATAATTTATTATATTTTGGTTATTCATGTTTTAAAAATAAAATAAATAAATTTGTTATGATATATTTTTTAAGTATGAAATTTATTTCTAATGAATTTTAAAAGTTTAAAATATAAAACGGATCAACAGTCATACAATTCAACTAATGTCTCATTGATTCAACCAATTACACATTAACTCAATACTTTGATCTAGTCAAGTATCGATCCAGTTCTTAAAACAGTCATAAAAATTGAAAAAACCTTAGCAGTGGGAACTGAAAATTCAAATGCATTCACAATTAAACATTGATATGAATTAATGTACTATAATTTATTAAATATTAAGAGTTAAATAGTCAATCCTATTTGTTAAAATTGAATAATTCGATAATCAAAATTAGAATTTCTAAGTAATAGTTAGACTAGTTAATTAATATTGAACTGTTGGATTATCAGAATTAGAATTTCTATGTCATATTAATTTATAAGTCATGGTTAATCTAATTAGTTTAGATTCAACACTTGGATCATCAGTATTTTAATTTCTAAGTCATTGTTCGCCTAATTAGATAAGTCATTATATTTAATTTGGAAGCTACCTATTGCTTTAAGTCTTCTATTTTTTATCTGTCAGTTTTGTCATAACTCTTCTAACTAGGTTTGTTTTACATCATTGAGGAGTTAATGTTTCTACTAGTTGTCCATCCTGTGATGGAGGCATCGAAATTATTATGCATTGCTTGTTGTCATGTCTATATGTTGTGTCTATTTGGCATGAGTGCGGTTTTCCATATATTCTTGCAATTGGCTACCAAGAATATCTTAAATACCACGCACATTATTTTTAATGAATTGGAATTATAGCTTCTCTAATTATATGGAACATATGATGTACAAGAAATACATTTGTATTTTAAGGAACTCAAGCAACAATTATGCTTAGAGTTGCTTTACTTTTTCCCCAACTCCATATCTCACATCGAGCATTTGATGGCTTGCATTTGTCTCCCTCCCCACAACCTCAACAAGAACTTTGTTGGCATCAGGTGACATTGATACTTTGGTCCTAAATATTGATGGTAGTGCATGAAAAAACATGAGACAAGCAGGTTATGACGGTCTTGTGCCCAACTCTTATGGTCAATTCTAGTTTGGTTTTTATGGTAGTGTAGGCCTATCCAATATTTTACATGCAAAAAATCAAGCTTTGTTAACAAGAATTACACTTTGTTGGGAAATAGGTTTCGGAAAAATTGTGTGTTTTACTAATTCACTTCATGTTGTTCAACTTTTGGCGAAGGAAACTTTGAAGTTTCACCACTATACTAACCTCTTGGAACTAATATGAAATTACCAAAGTAAGGATTGAAACATTTGTATCCAACATATCTTAAGAGAGGGAAATTCTTGTGCGGAACTCTTGTGTTAGTGCATGAGCAGCTGCCTTTTATCTCTTCAACATTGCTAGTTGATGCACTAGGTGTGTCCTTTATTAGAATATAGTTTACTCTCTCTCTCTCTCTCTCTCTCTTACGTCATCAATATTATAATAATTTAAGTCATTATTAGTCTAATGAGTTAAGATTGATCAATTGGATCATCAAAATTAGAATTTAGTAGTCATAGTTAGTCTAATTAATTAATATTGAACGATTGGATCATCAAAATTCAAATTTATAAGTCATTGTTATCCTAATTAGTTATGATTGTACCGTTAGATTATCAAAATAAAAATTTGATAGTCATAGTTAGTCTAATTATTTAACATTAAAGTGTTAGATCATTGAAATTAAAATCTATATGTCATATTTAGTCTAATTATGTTAGACTGAATCGTTGGTTAATCGAAATTAGAGTTTGCTAGTCAAAGTTAGTCTAATTAGTTTATATTGATCCGTTGGATTATCAAAATTAAAATTTTAAAGTTATAGTTATCATTGAACTATTGGATTAACAAAATTAGAATTTTCATGTCATTGTAAGTGTAATTAGTTAAAATGATCAACTAAATTAGAATATTTAAGTCATAGTTAGTCTAATTTGGTTATTTTAACCTGTTAAATCATTGAAATTATAATTTATCGGTCATTGTTATTCCAATTAGTTCGGTTGCATCATAAGAATTAGATTTTTAAAATCATAGTTAGTCTATTTTGCTTATATTGATCTGTCGGATCGTCAAAATTTATATTTTCTTAAGTTATTGTTAGTTAATTAGTTAAATTATATCGTTGAATGATCAAAATTATAATATCTAAATTATTTTTAGTGTAAAAATGTTATATTTAACAATTGTTTCATCCAAATTAGAATCTCTAAGTTATAGTTAGTTTTAATTAACTTAGATTGAATTTTAATTAACTTTATATACATAAATAATTTATTATACTTTAGTTTTTTATGATTTTTAAATAAAATAAATAAATTTATTATGATGTTTTTTAAATAAAATATAATAAATTAATTGATATTAACTTTTAATCCTGAATCCACTTGCATTTTCATTTTTCACCACTAATGCTCTTTTAATTTCTACCCGTGTTTGAAGAACTGAATCGTTGGTCGATTTAGACAAAATACTCTATTAGTGGATAATTGATTGAGTTAGTGAATCACTAATTGGACTCTATAATTGTTAATCCAATTAATATTTAAAAACTTTTAAAGATTGGTGACAAATAAATTTCATACTAAAAAATATATCATAATAAATTTATTTATTTTATTTATAAGTCTTGAAAAATCAAAATATAATAAATTGTTTATATTGATAAAATTACTTAAAAATATAAATGCACGAATTAACTTTACTGCATACATTTAATTATTACTTATGTTGATTATATTATTATTATTATTATTATTATTATTATTATTATTATTATTATTATTATTATTATTATTATTATTATTATTATTATTATCATCATCATTTCATTCCATTATTTCTTTTCATTCACCTTCAACACAACACTTGCTAATATCAACGTCAAATCCAACACTCACTTGGTTTTTTGAAATTTTTTGCCTATACACATTTTTACTTCTTTGAGAAATATAAAAACAAAGTGAATGATATATTAGATATAATATATTGATGATGTGACAAAAAAAGATATATATAAAAAATTGAAGTGTTGAATGAGTGTATAAAAATAATGAATTTATATATAAGAGTAATGTTTTTAACTCTTCTTTATCTTCACAAATACTCTCAACCTTGAACATCTCCGTGGCAACGGTGATCTATATTTATATATAGTGTTATACCAACTTCTATGAGATACCAAAATCTATGGAATACTAACGAAAATTTTCAATTTAATATTTAATAAATGTTAATGTTGTTGAGAAGAAGATGAACTCTAACTCAAATTAGAGAATTTAAAAAGATGATAATTACATCATCATTTTTGACATATCACATATGCCACATACAATAGTTAATATAGTTAATAGACAACTCAATTCACATTTGATTTAACAGAAGGACTACATTGTAAATGATTACAAAAATAAAAAAACTAAAATAAATCTTTAAAAAAATGACTAAAATTAATTTAAAAGTATTCAAAATATACTAGACAATGAATTTATTTATGTGTTGGTTGGTCAATTTAGTTTTTTTTCCATACTAAATTGGTTGTTGAGAAATAGAATCCTGATTAATAATATTTGGTTAAAAAAACAAAAATTAAAGAGTAAAAGATAAAAAATTAAAAGTATATTTTTACCATAAAATAATGTATTTAAATATGTAAACCTAACTTTGGCAAGTCTTGATAATTTTATTGATAACCTTATTAAATGTTGATCAAAACTACAGCTACATATATGTCAACAACCACAACCATACCATATCCAAATAAGATTGTGTTGTGGTGCTACATAAACTTTATTATAGAAAATTATTACTACATAATAAAACAGCTAAGAGGCACACAACTAATAATACTACATTACTTCAATCACCATGATGAGAATCAAGAGAATCAATTTTATCAAAGTTTAATTTTTGAGATCTAAATTTGTTCCTTTCATTTCACAACTTTGAAAGGCTCCAAAGCAGAGTTTCCATCAAGCCCCTTCTCATAATGATGCCCAATGAATTCGGATATGCTTGTGTCCCTATAGATTTGTGGATTTTCTTGTGATAACAATTCCTTAATAGGACTATATACCTTTGATGACCCTTCAGTTGGGGCATAAGAATTTATAAAGAAGCTGGCTACAGAAACTCTTGGCCCTTTATGAGTTGATAAGACTCGGTGATAAACACTTACGAAATTGTCATTTGTTATAAGCTGTAATGTAAAAATAGCAACAACAAAAATTGATTAATATATATAGTTCTTACACATCGGATGTAGAAGTTTAAATCTGCATCAATATTTTTCAAAGATAGAAGTTTTTCTCTGTTGCCCTTAATTTTTTATCGAATAATGCATAATTAATATTCTTTCAATTTTGTAGTTTCTCAATTTTTGTATGAGTATTGTTTATGTAAACTAAAATAATCATAACAATAAAGATAAAAAATAAAACATATAAACTAAACAAAAAGTCTATAATAATAATTCACTAATACTTACTTGTAGAAGATCTCCTATGTTGACAACAAGAGCACCATGGACAGGAGGAACATTAAACCATTGATTTTCATGAAGAACTTGAAGACCACCAATTTGGTCTTGTAGAACTATTGTCATGAAATCAGAATCTGTGTGCTTGGTAGTACCCATAGTTAATTCTGGTTCAGGGCATGGTGGATAGTAATGACCCTGAATAAAAAGTCCTTCTAGACAATTCAATTCTTCAAGGTAAGATGGATCTAAGCCAAGAGCCATTGACAATAACTCTAAAATTGTACTTCCCAGTTCCATTATTTTCTTGGAATATTCGATTATAATGTCTCTACATATACACAAAAAATTAATCAAAAAAAATAATATTTAAAACATTAAATTAAAACTTTCTTTTTTTAAATTGAAATGTATAACTGACTAGTACTACTAATAAATCTCATGATCAAATATTAAATTTAAGATAAAATACAAAAATTCTATCAAAGAGACTAGTGTTCGACTACGAAGTTGAGTCTAACAAAAAGAATTAGTCTTCATAATGCGAAGAACTACAGTTATATCTGATAGTTTCATAAACATGATTTTTTCAGTAGAAAAAACTGTAAAAGTTATATTTGATAGTTTCACAAACATGATTATTTTCAGTAGAAGAAATTGGAAAAGAAAGACTAGTGTTTCATAATTATAATAAATGATTTAAAATTAAACTCATTACCTAAATACTTGAGGCAATTCTTCTGAATTGGGGGGATTAGGAGCCATAGAACATCCAACGGTGTCTCTCCAATTAGCATATTTGTCTCTATACAAACTAGTATTGGAACAATAAAGAATTTTCTTTTTCAAATCACGAGTGTAAAATTGTTTCCTTACATCAACATCTTGCTCATGAAACATACGAATTCCATTAGTCATTTCATCCAATACATCAATGGGAATTCCATGGTTAATCACTTGGAAAAATCCCCACTCCTTACATGCACTTCGAATTTGGCTGATCACTTCAGCACGAAGCGCGAAATTGATATTCTTGTGTATGTCTTTGAGGTCAATGATAGGAACAGTATCAGTGAATAAGTTATTAGCAATATTCGATTCGTTAGAATAGAACATACGTGGAATTTTTGTAACTCCAGATTCTATGAGACCTCTTACACCGGCTTTTGAATCATCAAAGGCTTTCAATTCAGCTTTTCTATCATAAGTGGAATCATTACCTTCCTCTAATTGGTTTGTGTTTTCTACTACCACCATCTTGAGAGGAAACTACTAGCACCAAGTTTTCAGTGTGCTCTACCTCCAACACAATAATGTGAAATTTAAGCATTGAGAATCTAAGAGGGGCAAACTCTAACGTGGTCCATAGTGTACGGACTCAAAATTTTAAGATCGATGATTTATTACAAAATTATAAATTAACAATTTTTTCTGTCTTTATGTGTGAGACAGTAACTTGATTGGTTCAATTCAACGAATTGAGTTTTAATTTTTTTTATTAAATTGACATTAATTGAATTATTGTTTTAATTATAAACATTAAAAAAATAACCACGTTAGTTAATAGGGCTCCACCCTGTTATTCACCCATAAATTGAGGGAAAGAATAACTCAATATAATTAATTGTATAATTAATTAAAGAAACAGTGTCTGTTTTCTTTATTCCGCACGTAACCAAGGTGCCAAATTAGGAAATGTTTTTTTTTTTAATTTCAAATTAGGAAAAAATTATTTACATAAACTTCATTTTCCTTTGTACAAAATCAAAAGGATAATAAATACAAAGTGATGAGGACCACAATTCCTCAAAGCCATAATTTTAGTTCTATAATTAACTGTACAATTAAAGAAACAAGTGTGATTATTTTCCTTAGTCTACACGCAACCAAGGTGACAAACTAGGTATCATTTTGTTTTACATAATTAACTTCCTTTTCTTTTTTACAAAAGATAGATTCTCCAATAGTGTGATGAGAATGTCAGGAATATAATTATTTTTAAGTGTTTAATAAATTCGAAAATCTTTTATATTTTTTATTAGAATATTATTTTTCATATTAAAAATTTCTTATAAAAAAATTAAGTAATTTAGAGAATTGAAGTGACAAAAAAAGTCACGAATTCAACACCTCTTTCTAACAAAATTAATAATTAATTATTAAAATTTATTATTAACAAAGATACAAAATGATAAGGACCATAAGGTGGCATAATAAAAACGTGTCCGTATTACTTGAATTTATCATGTATGATTGAAATCAAAATATATAATAATACAATTATGAGTTTGTAAAGAAAAAACAATAAAATTAAGACAAAAGCACGTGGTTGTCGTGGATGTTGAAGATATGATCATAAATATATTAAAAATAGATTAATAATTCAGGCAAAAAGTGGTAATTTGTGTAGTTTTAGCATGTGAAAGTTCTATTTTTGACTAAAAGTTTTTAGTACGTAAAATTTAGTGTTACTATAAATTGGATGACTAATTCAAATATAGTTAAATAGTTCTTAATTTCATTAATGCTTAGAAGTTATTTATCGTGATTTAAAAAAAAAATCACTTTTCATATTTAAAATTATTTCCGATTTCAAAAAATAATCTTACATTAGATAAATAGTGGATTTTTTTATGATAAAAAAGAAAAAGTGGATTTTTTTTATAAATAAAAGAATGGATGTTAAACAATAGATAAATCAAATGATTTATATGTCTAATATCTTAAATTTTTGTGTAAAAATATACTGTTCAAGTCACTTGTGTTGGTTGCTTTTAGTCCAATGTAATGATCATTTGGTCAAACATTATTGATCCCCTTCACTAAAGTTTATATTTTTATTCAAATTCTGTTTCATTATTCAAACATCATACTCATTATCTCTCACAGCGAGTGAGTCATTTGATCATTTCACACATTAAAAAAATATATAAATAAAAGAGAATACTATTTTTATCAAATTATTTTCATTAAGTATTGATGTATTATCAAAATCATAAATACATAGTAGAAGATATTGAATTAAAAATGATGCAAATAATATTAATTAAATGATATATTTGAAAAAAAAAAGTGCATTGAAAATTAAATAAATAGTTCATTTTAGGATAATTCTCTTTTTACAAATAAATCACTCATTAGATAGAGAGTAATATTCTCGGTGTTTGATAAACCAAATGGTATTCTCCTTCAATTTGTTTTACGTAGTTAGGAAAGTGTTACAATTTTTAAGCACTTATTCAACATTGCTTCTTGTGTTTTACCTATGTAATTCATCTTCGACGCCTTTCACAAATGGTTCCAATTCTAATACCACATGTTTTTAGTCCCCTCAAATGTAACAAATAAATCAATTGTCTCTCTAAATATTTCGAATCCAATTTGAAATATCACCTCGGATAGGAAAGACATGAAAATGAGACAAACAAAAAAAAAAGTTTATAGTATTCATAGTTGCAAATTCATAATTATAACTTCACAACCATTCATCCACCTCTTAGAATGGTAAATGCATCACTAAATTTACAATGTTTAATAGAGGTGAAACAACCAACCTCTATAAACAAACCATTGAGAAAGATAAAATATATGAGAGCGTATAATATTAGTTGGTACACTATTCTGTAAGTACACTTTAGTAGCAGCAAAAATATTAATATGTAAAAGTTGGATTTTAAATTTGAAATTCTCACTTTTGATAAGAAAATATTAATTGATATAAGATTGGTAAAATTAAATGATAAAAAAATATTAATTTCTATTTTAAAAAAAAGTGCAAAAAAGCAATACTTTTTTTATATAGTTAAAAAGCAATATTTTTAATTCTTTATAAGTTGTCTTATTTGTTGACATGGTTACTTCTTCGCACATATTGAATATGTGTTTTCCATATGTGAAAGCCAAGTGGATCATAATTATGTCTAACTAATTAGTGAAAGTCTAAAATCTATTTTAAGTTATTGTGATAGTTATTTTTGTTTTTAGTTAGTTATTTATAGTTGTAACTAACTAAAGGAAAGAGATAACTATATAAGGCATGACTTGTAACTTGGTAATTGAATGCTAGTGATAGTAAGTGTTCTAAAGTCAATAAGGAAAAGTTCAATTGAGCATAGAGTAGAAAAATTCTAAGTACTATAACATTGTACTCTAGTTTGGTTATTGAAGAAAGGAAATAAACAACTATCAGTGAGAACGTAGGAGATTATTGCTCCGAACCTTGATAATTCTTGTGTTTTGTTCATCTTTCATCATTTCATTATAAAATTATGCATTCATATTCATTAATTGTGGATCGAAATCATAACAAATTGGTATTAAGAGCTCTATTCAAGAAGAAGGTATTTTCTTTCCTAAAAACTGGGTGGAGCAAAATTTGATATTGAGAAGTTTACTGGTGATAACGATTTTGGGCTATGGAGAATCAAGATGAAAGCCTTACTGGTTCATCAAGGACTGCAAGATGCATTGTTGGGCATTTCGAAAATGCCAGCGACATTGTTTGAAAAGGAAAATTTTAGTTATGAGGATCACAATTCCTCAAAGGCATAATTTTAGTTATATAATTAATTGTACAATTAAAGAAACAAGTGTGATTATTTTCCTTAGTCTACACGCAACCAAGATGATGAAGAAGAAGAACATTCTGGACAGCAGCAGCAGAATGTTCCCCAGGAAAACCAGATTGATAAACAGTCTCCACTTCATTCTCCTTCAAAAAGCTGGAGAACAATCAGTGGTCATCCCCAGAATCAGATTATTGGGAATACAACTTATGGGATTCGAACCAAAATGTCTTTCAAAGAGGATGACAACAACAACATGGCAATGATCTCCCAAATCAAACCAAAGTCAATCAAAGAAGCCATTATTGATCAATCTTGGATTAATGCAATGAAAGAAGAACTTCATCAGTTTGAAAAAAATGAAGTCTGGGATCTTGTTCCAGATCCTCAAAATCAAACAATCATAGGAACAAGATGGGTATTTAGAAACAAACTAGATGAATAAGGTAAGGTTATTCGTAACAAAGCCAGGCTGGTTGCTCAAGGTTACAACCAACAAGAAGGCATAGATTATGATGAAACTTTCGCACCAGTTGCAAGGTTAGAGGCTATACGAATCCTTCTTGCATATGCATCTCATAAACTTATAAAAATTTTTCAAATGGATGTTAAAAGTGCTTTTTTAAATGGATTTTTAAATGAGCAAGTTTATGTTTTCAAAACCAAATCATGTTTTCAAACTTACCAAAGCTCTCTATGGTTTAAAACAAGCACCAAGAGCTTGGTATGAAAGATTAAGTTCCTTCTTAATAAAAAATGGATTTTCCAGAGGAAACATTGACACTACACTTTTTAAGAAAAATGATAAAAATGATTTACTCATAGTTCAAGTGTATGTTGATGATATTATCTTTGGTGCAACAAACGAGAAAATGTGTGATGCATTTTCAAAACTCATGCAAAGTGAATTTGAAATGAGCATGATGGGGGAGTTAAGATACTTTCTTGGTTTACAAATCAAGCAACATGATGATGGCATTTTTATTTGTCAAGAAAAGTATACAAAAGATCTTTTAACAAAGTATAAAATGAATGAAGCCAAAGTCATGACTACTCCCATGCATCCATTTTCTTCACTAGACAAAGATGAAAATGGAAAATCTATTTATGAGAAGGAATATAGAGGCATGATAAGATCATTGTTATATCTAACTGCCAGTAGACCTGATATAGTATTTGCAGTAGGATTATGTGCTAGATTTCAATCTAATCCTAAAGAATCTCATTTAACTGCTGTAAAAAGAATTTTTAGATATCTTGTCGGTACTACTGATCTTGGCCTTTGGTATAGAAAAGGTAGTCATTTTGATCTTGTAGCTTACTGTGACGCTGATTATGCTGGGGATAAAACTGAACGAAAAAGCACAAGTGGCTCATGTTAATTCCTGGGAGAAGCCTTAATCAGCTGGTCGTGTAGGAAGCAAAACACAATTGCACTATCAACTACTGAAGCTGAATACGTATCAGCTGCAAATTGTTGCTCTCAAGTAATTTGGATAAAGAATTGTAAGACCCTTAATTTTTAATTAAAATTATGGAATTAATTTTAATTGTATTTTTGGGGATATTTGTAAAATATTTAATATATGTATGTTTGAGTGAATATATATATATATATAAATATTTATTTTGGAGGATGAAATAAAAATTATTGGATGAAGATTAAATTAATTTAATTACGAGTAATTAAATTAATTGGGCAGTTAATTGAGGATTAGTGGCTAATTACAAGCAATTAAGTGCTGAAGGAGCCAATATTATTTTAACATTATTTTTGGGTGAGGTGGCACCACAAAAGCCTATAAATAGGAGTGAAAAGGATGGTGAAATCAGAACACCATCCCTCCTTCCTCATTGCCCATACTGCATGTAACAGTACCCCATTTTCCCTCCCATTCTGTTTGCTGTTTCTGCCTTCCCCATTTCCAGTCACGACTACAAAGAGAAAAAGAGGGAGTTCCTCAAAAACACCATTACCTGAAAATCCAAGCATCAAAACAGAAAACCCCCAGTATTAAAGTTAATCCCCACATCATTACAGAGCTAGAGAACTCAGTTTTGTAGCAGCAAACGCAGGCGGGAGTTTTCTCCGTTTTTGACGCCTATGCTTTAGCAGAAGCAGAGCACGCAACAAGGGTAAGGACACCTTCCACTTTCTAGTTGCATTAGGGCTGTAAGTGCATAACTTTCATGGCATTGCTAGTGTTTTCATTACTGTTTTGAAACTGGTTTGCCTGTTACTTGAAAGAAATGAAAAATGCATTTTTTGATGTTTTAAAAGCTCTGTGATGATTTCTGTTTGGGCTGAATACACTAAAGTTGTGCTGTTTATGTGGGAAAGTGGAAAATGTCTTGAATGTTATTTCAAACATGATTTAAAAATGCATGTTCATAAAACTATTTTGAAGATGGTTTTGAAATGCAAAAATGCATTTTGTTTGTGTTTTGCTGCTCTGTGATGATGCATGTTATTTTGATGTGTTGTGAAAGCTGAAATGCTTGCATGTTATTTTGATGTGTTGTGAAAGCTGAAATGCTTGCATGTTGTTCTGATGTGTTGTGAAAGCTGAAATGCTTGCATATTATTCTGGTGTGTTGTGAAAGCTGAAATGCTTGCATGTTATTTTGATGTGTTGTGAAAGCTGAAATGCTTGCATGTTATTCTGATGTGTTGTGAAAGGTGAAATGCTGTATGATGTTCTCATGGTTTGAAAGTCTGGATGATTTGTTGTTGATGATCCTGATTCTGTTTCTGTTTTGAGTGATTCTGATGATGTTGATGATTTAAAAAGAAAATGGAATTTTAATGAGGAATGTATTGTTTGGAAAAAATGCTGAATCTGTTTTAGTGTCGGTTGTTTGTTTTTAAAAGAAAACAGTTTGAAAAGGGTTGAAATCTCAGGAAAATTTCACTGGTTTTCGAAGGTGTATTCGAATACAACATGTGTGTATTCGACTACAACCTGTCAAGTTTCTGTTTTACTTAAGTTTTCAAACTTGTATTCGAATACGAGCCCCTGTATTCGAATACAGAGGAAGGATTTTTGCTTCTGACTTAGCATCTGTATTCGACTACGACCATGTCGTATTCGAATACATAAGTGGGATTTTAACACTATATTCGCATCTGTATCCGACTACAGGCATGCTATATTCGAATACAGAATGCAGATTTTCACTAGTTTCAGCTTCTGTATTCGAATACGATGGGTCTGTATTCGAATACAGAATTGTGTTTTTCCAGAAGCACTGTTTTTAGCTTCTATATTCGAATACAAGGAAGCTGTATTCGAATACAGATTCGTGTTTTCCAGAAAATCAAGTTTTAAACACTGTGATATGCATTTTAAAGTATTGAGAAAACCTTGAGAAGGGTTAAGGTGATTTTAAATGGAGTTCTTGAAATATTTTGAAGAGGAGAGGATGAAGTATTGAAAACCTTTAATGATCTGGGAGAAAATACTGTATTCGAATACAGAATGTTAAAATGCAGTTTCATGCTTCTGTATTCGAATACAAGGGGTCTGTATTCAAATACAGATTCGAGTTTTTAGAAATTCCAAGTTTTTAAGAGTGTTTTGTAAACCCTGGGTGTTTGGGAATGTTGTGGTGAAGTAAAATGGAACTGTTGGTGATATTTTGAAGTGGTAGTGATGAAGTTTTTAAGACTTTACTGATGTAATGAAAGATGTTGTTTTGTGCACTGAGACTGCCTATGTATTCGAATACCAGAGGGCTGTATTCAAATACAGAGTGTAATTTTGCACTGTTTTTGGCCTATGTATTTGAATACAGAGAAGCTGTATTCGAATACAGATTCGTAAAATTCCAGAAAATCTCAGTTTTAAAAATTGTAATTGAATTTTAAGAGCTTGGGAAAACATTTCAAAATGTTAATGAATATTTGGCTGTTTAATAGTGATTGTGATGATGATAATTCTGACTGTGCTGAGATATTTTAAACATGATGAAAAGCATGAATTTTTCTGATTTTGCATACTGTTTCTAGAGAAGTGAAACACTGCATATTCATGCATTGCATAGTCAAGTGGTACCCGCGATGGGCCACAGAGTAATGCGCAACCACGTGCTGATCTGTTGAGCGATTGCACGAGTGCTGGACTGTTGAGCGTCTGCACTAGGTACTCATCTGTTGAGCGATTGTACCTTGGTATATAGTGTTGGAACCAAGTTGGTTCTAAGACTTAGGATTTTGATGTTTACAAAAGCACTCAATGTAAACTTATTTTATACCTTGAATCATTAAATTAAATGTCATCAGAAACTGAAGAAATTAGAAGCAGAAGATCAAAGGAAAATGAATTCTGGAATTTCCAGAAGATGTTTCAGGATGACTAAACTGAACCAGAAGATAACTTTGCAGGCCTATATCAAAAGGAATAAAATTCAGAATGAAACATGGATCATATCATTGGAAAGCCTGCCAGAAGGAGAGTTGATCAAGACAAACAGGAATCAAATATCAATTTTATTCCAGAAGTTATTCTGACCAGAAGATGGCCTGGCAGTAAAAATTACACAGCCCAGACTTGTTCCAGACTTGACCAGAAGGTATGTTTATGAGTCCAGAACATGAAGATCAATCCAGATTTGGCCCAGACCATAAGATAGCATGATTTAGGGCATGGAACTAAGTCCAGAACAAAAGAAATGAGTTCCAGAATCAACCCAGACCTGGTCCAAAATTAAAGGTAAAATGTCCAGACTGAAATATTTTTTGATCAAGTTTATTTCAGTTTGTTCCAGACCAAATTCCAGAATCTGTCCAGATCAGAGTAAAAATATCCAGATCAATGGTTCAGAAATAATTTTTTGAGTCCAGTGATGGTCAAGATCAGAAAATCAGACCATGGCCCAGAAGTGGCCGAAATCAGAGGGACAGGCTGTGCAGTCTAGAAATGGCCGAATCCAGAAGTTCATAGCATATCAGGCGCACATCCAGGAAGGCTGAAATCAGAAGATCAGAGGGCTATGAATAATGGTTCAGGAATGGCCGAATTCAGAGGACAATAGCATAGCAATCAAGCTGGTCCAGTTGTGGACTATCGCATGAAGATCCAATGGTGCAGATTTGATCATGGGAATTAATGGTGAAGATCTCATGATATTTTTATCAAAATATTATAAAAGATTTGTTATAAATTAAATTGGAGTAGCATGGAAGTCAGGAGCTGTGGCGGGAAGCAATGCACAGATTTGATTGGCCAGTTAAGATATGAATCAAATCTAAGGCTTAAAAAGATATGATTATTATTTAAATAAAGCCCAATTGGTCAAGATATTTTTACAGAGAATCCAGCTATATTTAGCTCGAATTTAAGGATTGGAAGAGGCCCAAATCAGCATCTATAAAAGGAGGCACAAGGCAGATTACTTAGCATCGAAAATCACAAAAGGGTCATACACTTCAAAAGCAAACACTCTCAAATTTTCATATAAGTCAATTGTTGAGTCTCAGTTTTTAAAGCAAGTACTCTTGTTGTTTTCGTTCCACTGTGTCAAATCTAAGTTGTTGAAGTAGAGTCTACAAGCTGTGGGAGTCAGTAGAGGTAGCAGGTTACTTGGCAATTAGATTCAGTGTTGTGATTTCTTCTACAATCTGGGGTGTTAGATTGGCTGAAGAACAGGAGGTGTTTTTCCTCAAGAAGTCTAGGATTGTTAGACTATTGAGAAGATTGGCTTGGAGGGTCAGTAGCAAGGTTGTAATTCAAGTTTGAATTAGTGAAATCCTTCAAGGCGAAGGGACTGGACGTAGCCTCGTTAACGGTGAACCAGTATAAAATCTGTGAGTTTTATTTTTATTTTTATCCGCTGCTAACTCTGTTTTAATTATACATCATGTTTTGTTTTGAAGGTATTAAAACAGGAAAAGTTTTAAGTTAAGTCAAACACAATTCAACCCCCCTTTTTCGTGTTTGCACCTTCAATTGGTATCAGAGCTCGGTCTCAAGGCTGAGCACTTAACCGTGTTTGAGGAAAGGTCCAAGGGGCTTAATATGGCAGAAGAATTGGGAAACAACATCAACAGACCACCACTGTTTGATGGAGAAAGGTTTGAGTATTGGAAGGACAGAATGAGAAGCTTTGTCATATCTCAAGATCCTGAACTATGGAAGATGATAGTCAGAGGATACACTGCACCTACTGATCCAGAAGGTCCAACTAAGAAACTGGATATGTTTGATATGAAACTAGATCAGATCAGATTACACAGACTTCATCACAAGTCCAGAACCATGGTGGTCAGTGCACTCACATTCAAGGAATTTGATAGATGCACAAATAAAGAAACAGCAAAGAGTATATTTGATAGTCTGGTTCTGACCTATGAAGGAACCAAGCAGGTTCAACAAACAAAGGCTAACATATTAGTCAGAAAGTATGAGTTGTTCAAGATGGAAGAGGATGAAGACATTGACACAATGTTCTACAGATTCCAGACTTTGGTATTAGGACTGAAAGTATTAAACAAAAGCTATACCACTGAAGATCATGTCATGAAAGTTCTGAGAAGTCTACCAAAAAGGTTGAGACCAAAGGTTACTGCAATTCAGGAAGCTAAGGATCTGAGTACATTGAGGCTGGAAGATCTAATCAGCACACTTAGGTCTCATGAAATAGAACTTGAAGAAGATGAACCTAAGAAGAAGAAAATCTGGCTCTGAAATCGAAACAGAAAAAAGCTGCTAAGGCAAAATCAGAATCAGAGGATAGTGATAGTGATTGTGATGATATGGCATACTTAACCAAAAAGATGGTTAAGATCTGGGAAAACAGAAAGAAAAGAAACTCCCAGAAGAAACATAACAGCAAGGAAAGTTCTGACAAGAAGAACATCATCTGTTATGGATGCAATGAACCTGGACATATCAAGTCAGAATGTCCAAATATGGAAAAAGGAAAATAGAACAAGAAGAGTTCCAGATACAGAAAGAAAGGTTTGATGGCTGCCTGGGAAGTATCAGAATCAGAGGAAGAATCTTCTGATGAAGAAGAGGCAGAAACAGCAAAGATGGCTCACATCAAGTCTGCTTCTGGACCGCATAAAAGCAAACAAACCAAGGAAAATTCCAGATTCAGAAAGAAGGGTCTGATGACTGCCTGGGATGTATCAGAATCAGAGGAAGAATCTTCTGATGAAGAAGAAGCAGAAACAGCAAAGATGGCTCACATCAATTCTGCTTCTGGTCTTCATAAAAGCACAAATTCCAGAGGGAAAACAGGCAGAAGGAAGAGTGATAGAAGCAATCACTCAGGCAAGTCTGGAAGCACATCAGAGGAAACAATTCTGTCTCTGATGGCTCATACAAACTCAGGTTCTGAATACTGTTCTGAAACAGAATCAAAAGATGAAGACAATGAGGTATTTTCTGATCTTTCTAAACCTGAATTAATTGATACTTTAAAGGACTTGTTAAATGCAAATAATAAGATATCTTTAAAACTGAAAACTCTTAGGGAAGATAAGAAAAATCTAACCAAAGAGGTCCAAGTTTCAAAGAATCGAATTTCTGAGTATGCAACTGAAATCAAATATTTGAAAACTGAAGTTGCAAGACTCAAGTCTGAAAACCAAACTCTGAAAAATAATAATTGTTCCAATTCTGAGAGTGTTTATTCTGATGTTTTATGTATTGTCTGTGCTAAGAAAGGTCACTCTGAATTATCTTGTCCAATGGTAAAATCTGAATAAGATCAGAGAACTGTTAAGACTAACAAACCTGGACCCAATCAGTTTTGGGTACCAAAAGATCAAATTGTCTATGTTGCAGATATTCTGAGCAACCAGAAGGAGACACCAACAATGGTGCCTGGACAATGGATGTTGGCAACGCACAAGCAGAAGAAGGTTTATGTTCCAACATCTACCAAACAGAAGCCAAGTAACTCTGGTAGAAGAAGAACTGGTCAGCACAATACCTATCAGAACCAGAACCAGAATTACAGGAGAAACAGGAAATGTCAAAGATATCAGACTAATCAGAATCAGTACCAGAACCAGAACCTGAACAGGTATCAGTATCAAAGGTTGAGGTATGATCATCAGAATTACTCTAATTATCAGAATCAGTATAAATACAGGAATTATCAAAATCACCAGATTCATCAAAGTTACCAGAACCATAAGTTCCAGAATCACCAGAGGAACATGGTGTATGAGCCAAAACAGAAATTAAAGAATCAGAATCAAGAGAGTTCTTCAAACTCTCCAGTGAGATTCATCAAAACTACAAACCTGGAAGGGAATTCAAATTCCCTCATCCAAACCATGTAATCTCAGAACATATGGATTAGAAATCTGAAAATCAGAAGCAAGAGGATTTTCAGAATAAAACTGAGGCTACATCTTGCTGTAAATACTATTATTTAATATTTATGTTTACTGTGATAATATGAAGCTTGATCTTAACCAATCAAAGCTAGATAAGTATTCTGCAGGTTCTCAAACAGTCAGAGGAACCAGGTGATTCACAAGAATTAAACAACTCAGCAGAAACAGCATTCCAGTGATTTCAAAAACAAGCAGAAATCACCAGAAGCAGAATTAATGGTTTGGCTGTACTAAGTTCATTTTTAAATTAATTGATTTATATTATGGTATATGACAAACTGCTTGACAAAACAAAGCGAGATAAAGATAGTACAGGTTCATCAGAACCAAAAGGAGCAGAAGCAGAAGCAGAACGAATGGTTTGGCTGTATTGAGTTAAATTCTACCTTATTTAATTTGCATTATGTAATATGACAAACTGCTTGATCTTAACAAATCAAAGCAAGATAAAAACAGTGCAGGGAACAGAAGCACAAGAAACAGAAGTACCTGGAAAGAACCAGAAGCTGATTTATCAGAATCAGAAGCTGTTACAGAACCAGAAGCTGATGTGAACCAAGCAATGTTGATGAAGGTTTGGCAGAGGAAGGTTGGATATTTGCTATGCAAGAAGAGCTGAATGAATTCCAAAGGAATGATGTTTGGGATCTGGTATGCAGACCAAACAAAAACATTATTGGAACCAAGTAGGTGTTCAGAGACAAATTCAATGAAAAGGGTGAAGGTGTAGCTCAAGGATACAGTCAACAAGAAGAAGGAGTTTCAAATGAGCATGATGGGAGAACTTAAGTTCTTCCTGGGAATTCAAATTCACCAAGGTAAATCAGGTATACTCATTCACCAATCAAAATATACTAAAGAACTTCTCAAAAAATTCAAAATGAGTGACTGTAAGCCTATGGCCACCCCCATGCACCCAACCTGCTCACTTGAGAAAGATGAAACCAGCCAAAAGGTAGACCAGAAAAGATACAGAGGTATGATTGGATCCCTTCTCTATTTAACTGCTTCTAGACCTGACATTATGTTTAGTGTTTGTGTCTGTACTCGCTTTCAAGCTGACCCTAGGGAATCCCATTTAACTACTGTCAAAAGAATTCTAAGATACCTTAAAGGAACCACCAACCTTACCTTGTTATACAAGAAAACCCCCACCTACAAATTAAAAGGTTTCTGTGATTCCGACTATGCTGGAGACAAGCTGGAAAGGAAAAGTATAATTGGCAACTGCATCTTGTTCTGTGATAACACCTCAGCCATAAACATAACCAAGAACCCTATCTTACACTCTAGAGCCAAACACATTGAAATAAAACACCATTTCATTAGGGACCATGTTCAGAAAGGAACCTTAAGCATTCAATTTGTGGACACTGATCATCAATGGGCTGATATCTTCACCAAGGCATTACCAGAAGATAGGTTCGAGTTCATTAAGAAGCATCTCAGCATGACCTCCATATCTGACTAGCTCAAGTAGTCAACTTAGGAGTTTTTTATATTTCTTGCAATTTTAATTTTTGTCTTTTATTTTATGTTTTTTTTACCTTCTGAAATTTGTACAGAGAAAAACAAAAATACAAAAACAGCAGGACCACTTTTTGGCTGATGACAAAAAGGGGGAGAAAGAGAGAGAGAGAGAGAGAAAGAAGAAATAAGTAGAAAAGGAGAGACAAAATGAAAGGAGAAAGAAAAAGAAAGAGTGAAATCAAAAGAAGTTGAAAAGGAGAGGAATCAGGGAGAGAGAAAAAGAAAGAGTGAAATAAGAAGAAGTTGAAAAGGAGAGGAAATGTGAAGAAAAAGAAAGAGAGCAAAAAGAAGGAGTTGAAAAGGAGAGGAGAAGAGAAAAGAAAGAGTGAAAAGAAGGAGTTGAAAAGGAGAGTATCAGACTTAGGGGGAGAGATTGGTCTGAGGGGGAGTAATTCAAGTCATTCGAGTTATAAATTAGCAAAATAAGTTAAGGTTTTGTCATCATCAAAAAGGGGGAGATTGTTGGAACCAAGTTGGTTCTAAGACTTAGGATTTTGATGTTTACAAAAGCACTCAATGTAAACTTATTTTATACCTTGAATCATTAAATTAAATGTCATCAGAAACTGAAGAAATCAGAAGCAGAAGATCAAAGGAAAATGAATTCTGGAATTTCCAGAAGATGTTTCAGGATGACTAAACTGAACCAGAAGATAACTTTGCAGGCCTATATCAAAAGGAATAAAATTCAGAATGAAACATGGATCATATCATTGGAAAGCCTGCCAGAAGGAGAGTTGATCAAGACAAACAGGAATCAAATATCAATTTTATTCCAGAAGTTTTTCTGACCAGAAGATGGCCTGGCAGTAAAAATTACACAGCCCAGACTTGTTCCAGACTTGACCAGAATGTATGTTTATGAGTCCAGAACATGAAGATCAATCCAGATTTGGCCCAGACCATAAGATAACATGATTTAGGGCATGGAACTAAGTCCAGAACAAAAGAAATGAGTTCCAGAATCAACCCAGACCTGGTCCAAAATTAAAGGTAAAATGTCCATACTGAAATATTTTTTGATCAAGTTTATTTTAGTTTGTTCCAGACCAAATTCCAGAATCTGTCTAGATCAGAGTAAAAATATCCAGATCAATGGTTCAGAAATAATTTTTTGAGTCCAGTGATGGTCAAGATCAGAAAATCAGACCATGGCCCAGAAGTGGCCGAAATCAGAGGGATAGGCTGTGCAGTCTAGAAATGGCCGAATCCAGAAGTTCATAGCATATCAGGCGCACATCCAGGAAGGCTGAAATCAGAAGATCAGAGGGCTATGAATAATGGTCCAGGAATGGCCGAATTCAGAGGACAATAGCATAGCAATCAAGCTGGTCCAGTTGTGGACTATCGCATGAAGATCCAATGGTGCAGATTTGATCATGGGAATTAATGGTGAAGATCTCATGATATTTTTATCAAAATATTATAAAAGATTTGTTATAAATTAAATTGGAGTAGCATGGAAGTCAGGAGCTGTGGCGGGAAGCAATGCACAGATTTGATTGGCCAGTTAAGATATGAAACAAATCTAAGGCTTAAAAAGATATGATTATTATTTAAATAAAGCCCAATTGGTCAAGATATTTTTACAGAGAATCCAGCTATATTTAGCTCGAATTTAAGGATTGGAAGAGGCCCAAATCAGCATCTATAAAAGGAGGCACAAGGCAGATTACTTAGCATCGAAAATCACAAAAGGGTCATACACTTCAAAAGCAAACACTCTCAAATTTTCATATAAGTCAATTGTTGAGTCTCAGTTTTTAAAGCAAGTACTCTTGTTGTTTTCGTTCCACTGTGTCAAATCTAAGTTGTTGAAGTAGAGTCTACAAGCTGTGGGAGTCAGTAGAGGTAGCAGGTTACTTGGCAATTAGATTCAGTGTTGTGATTTCTTCTACAATCTGGGGTGTCAGATTGGCTGAAGAACAGGAGGTGTTTTTCCTCAAGAAGTCTAGGATTGTTAGACTATTGAGAAGACTGACTTGGAGGGTCAATAGCAAGGTTGTAATTCAAGTTTGAATTAGTGAAATCCTTCAAGGCGAAGGGACTGGACGTAGCCTCGTTAACGGTGAACCAGTATAAAATCTGTGAGTTTTATTTTTATTTTTATCCGCTGCTAACTCTGTTTTAATTATACATCAAGTTTTGTTTTGAAGGTATTAAAACAGGAAAAGTTTTAAGTTAAGTCAAACACAATTCAACCCCCCCTTCTCGTGTTTGCACCTTCATATAGGTGTTGGTCTGTTGAGCGACTGCACTTGTACTAAATTGTTGAGCGTCTGTACCCTGAAATGCGCAGCCACATGCTGATCTGTTGAGCGATTGCACGAGTGCTGGTCTGTTGAGCAACTGCACTAGGTACTGATCTGTTGAGCGATTGTACCTTGGTTTATGTCAAACGTGCTGGTCTGTTGAGCGACTGCACGAGTGCTGGACTGTTGAGCGTCTGCACTGGTGCTGAT
The DNA here is from genome assembly GCA_037974295.1 of Cicer cuneatum. NCBI lineage: Eukaryota > Viridiplantae > Streptophyta > Magnoliopsida > Fabales > Fabaceae > Cicer > Cicer cuneatum. The sequence goes on along the minus strand of JBBPBO010001986.1, from coordinate 19,557,659 downwards.
CTGTTGAGCGATTGCACCTTGGTCTTGAAGGTCGTTAATGTCAAACATATTGTGCTGGTCTGTTGAGCGACTGCACCTTGGTGATTCCAAGAAAATTGTATACATGAGCATATACATATTGCATTGAGGGATTGACCGGTGGGTCACGTTTGATTATATGATGAATGGTTGGAAATTGAATGTGTGTGAGTACTGTCCAGAATCTGAATTTTTGATTTAATGAATATGATTTGCTGAGGTGTTGTTTGTACTTATCACATATTTCAAAATAATTGGCTGCTGTTTTCGAAAAGGCATATATGTCATTAATTTTCAAATGAGCATTATTATTTTCCCCATTGTCATATGTTATACCATGGATATATTGTTGTTGTGAAATATATGCTATGTGATTATTTGTTAATTTCGGTCGATGACCATTGCTATTATATTGTGGAAATTGAGCTTTGCCCTCAGATGTTACCCGAACCCGTCCTACCGACGGATACACTAACGACGGAAACGTCGTTAGTTTCCCCTATTTTTTTTCACATACGGAGTATTCGTGGACGACGCAGAGAGGCAGACAACTGGCTGAAGAAGAGACTTGTAGGGGATACGGTGGAGACCGTGCTACTGTAGCTTAGTGCATGATCAGTCTAGACTTTTGTATAGGGTCTTGAGTTTTGGGAAATGTAATTTATTTTGGGAATTAATGTATGACTTTTCCGCTGTATTTTCCGCACTCTAATACTATTTAGTGGCCATAGGCCGGGTGTTCTCTTTTGAAATGAACTGATGAAAATTTTATTTTAATTCCCTTGACATTAATTTTGGAAAACTCATTTTAATTATTTATTGACAAAAAAAATACACTCGCGCTGTGTTTTAAACTCGGGGTGTTACAAGAATCAACTTGAAGACTTCTCTGTAAGTTATTCTAATGTTCCAATTTACTGTGATAATACCAGTGCTATCAATTCGTCTAAAAATCCTATTCAACATTCTAGATCTAAGCATATTGAAATTAAGCATCATTTTATTCGTGATCATGTTAATAAAAAGGATGTTCAATTAATCTTTGTTGAAACTCAAAAACAACTTGCTAACATTTTTACAAAACCTTTGGTAGAAGACAGTTTTAATTTCATCAAAGAAAAATTAAAAATCATCAAAAAACTAATCTGAATGCATCTGGAATTTTTTTTTTGTTTCTGCAAAACCAAGAACGTTCTTGGTTTCGCGATCATTCTCCTTTCTCTAAAAGGCATCATTCTCCTTTTTTTTTGTTTCCTCTCTCCACTTACAAAAAAAAAATCATGATTGCCAGCATTGCATTTAATGCGCGTGTCTGGAATCTTTCAAAAGTAACTAACGCGCTGACTTTCGCGCCTCCACATTTTCCCTCTTTTCAAATCAATCATCTCTTCAACTTCCCTATTTCAAAAAAAAAAAACCTTCCCATCTTCCAAACAACTCTCCACTCTTCCTTTGTTTCTCTCTGAATCCTAAAAATCTCCATTCATTTTTCCCTCTGCAACAAAAAAAAAAAATGGCAAGAACCAAACATTCTGCTAGAAAAAAATACTTGCTCTACTTCACCATCATCATCATCATCTCCATCATCTTCTTCTCCCTTTCGAAACCGTTTGCCATCACCACCGCCCAGACCCTCACCACCAAAAATTCCATTCTCAGACTCCTCATCATCATCATCTAGAGAATCCAATCCCATTCCTCTTCCTATTCGACCTTTAGCCACTCAACTGCCTCCACTCTTCCAGAGAACCTTTCCAAACTTTGCCCAAACTCCTCCTCACTTAAAGAAACCAACAGTAAAACCCAACAAAGCCCAAAGACGCCCCATGCGCATTCTTGCCGGGATTGGAAGTTCAAAGCGTCAACAATCTGATCCCACTGTGTTAACCATTTCTGACAGTGACGAATCTGATAACAATGCCCCCTTGAACCCACACAAACACCAGTTCCTTCCAACACATCTCCATCTTCAAAATCACCTCACCAAACCTCACAAACTGCTCCTTCTCAATCATCCATTCCCTCTCAAACAACACCTCCCAACCAGAAAAGAAAAAACATACATGAGATTTTTTCCTCCTCTAAACCTATGCCATCATCCCCCTTAAAACCTAACTCTAACCCTAAAATCAAAGCTCAAAACTTAAGGGTGAAATCAACCCCCACTCTTGCTCAATTCTTAGCCAAGAACAGACTTAAGAATCCTCAAAAGAAAATAAAAACCACTGTCCCTAAAACAGTGAGACTAACACCCCAACAAAATGGCCTAGCTGAAAGGATGAATAAGACCATTTTGGAGTGAGTCAAGTGTTTGTTGACCAATGCTAAACTTGACAAGAGATTCTGGAGAGAGGTAGTAAACATAACTTGTTACTTGATCAATAGGTCACCATCTGCAGCTATAAGTTTCAAAACGCATGAAGAAATATGGAATGGTAGAGCACCAAGTTATGAGAATCTTTGGCTGCACTGCCTATATACATATGAATGAAGGAAAACTTGAGCCAAGGTCTAAGAAAGTGATCTTCTTAGGCTATCTTGAAGGAGTAAAAGGTTATAAGGTTTGGATCACAAAATGGAGGTAGAGCTATAATCAGCAGAGATATTATTTTCAAGGAAGATGATCTGTTGGAAGTTGGAAAACCAAGCTCAATTCAAATACAAGAAAATGATCAAGTAAGTCAGGGAGCACAAATTGAGATGGAGCTACCAAATCCTGATAAGCCTAACCCAGAAAGATCTGTAAGCTTAGAACAACTTGAAACTAATGATGCTCAAGGTGAAGAATCAGAATCAGCATATTGTCTTGTAAGAGATAGGGAAAGGATATGAGTGAAGGTGCAAACACGAGAAGGGGGGTTGAATTGTGTTTGTACTACTTGAATTCTGATTCTTTTTTTTATGATTATTTAAAATCTGATATAAAAACAAGTAGAGTTAGCAGCGGATAAAGTAAAATAAATAACACAAGGATTTATCCTGGTTCACCATGAACTAGGCTACATCCAGTCCCTTCACCTCGAAGGATTTTGCCACTAATTCAAAACCTTTGAATTACAACAACACTACTGACCCTCCAAGTCAGTCCTCCCAAATAGTCTAACAATCCTAGACTTTTGAGGAACACAGCACCTTGACTTCATAAGTCAAGTCTTCTCCTACCAATCTGACAACCCCAGATTGCAGAAGGAATTACAACACGTTGAATCTAATTGCTAAATCACCTGCTACTTCTTCTGACTCTTCAGATAGTAGACTCTACTTCAACAATATAGATTTAACACAAGGGAACGAAAAACACGAGTACTTGCTTCTGGAAAGTTGAAACTCACAATTAACTTCACTGAAAACTCGAGTGTTTGCTTCTGGAAGTGTATGAATCTTTTACTAATTTTCAATGCTAAGTCTTTTGCCTTGAGCCTCATTTTATAGATGAGAATTAGGGTTTTTTCCATGATCAAATTCGAGCTGTATCTTTCTAGATTCTCTTGCAAAAATAACTTGGCCAATCCTGTTTCACTTAAATAAAAATCATATCTTTTTAGCTTCAGATTGCATTTGAAAATTATGTTGACCAATCTTGTTTCTTTTAACTTCAAACCATATCTTTTTAAGCTTCAGATTGCATTCGAATTTCTTCAAGTCTTTAGTAATTTTTGAATCAAATCCCCTTAATACTTTGCTCAAATTTCTATCAAAATTTAATCAAGTCTTCTTCGAATTTTAATCAAGTCTTCACTGTTTTTCATCATGATTAAAATCTGGACCGTATGATCTTCTGATCTCGACCAACACTGGACCACATGATCTGATCTTCTGATCTCGGCCAACACTGGGCCATATGATCTGATCTTCTGATCTCGGCCAACACTAGGCCATGATACTTAAATTTAGACCATTGATCTGAACATTTTCCCTCTGATCTGGACCAAGTCTGGACTGAGTCTGGATTGAATCTGAATTAAATTTGGACTTATGATATTTTAATCTCGACATTTATCTTCTGATTTGGATCAAGTCTGGATTAAATCTGGACAATCATTTCTTCTGATACGGACTGAGTTTTATGCTCTGGACCATGCTGTCTTCTGGTTTTGACCAATTCTGCACCAAGTCACTTGTTCTGGACCAGTTATCTTCTGCTCTGGACCAAGTCTGGATTAAGTTCGGACTGACTTTTATAATCACTACCAAGCTATCTTTTGGTCAGGATTAAGTCTGGATCAAGTCTGACTTTTGATTCCTTCTGGTCTGGACCAAGTCTCCCTCTGACAAGCTTTCTTCTGGTCTGGATCAGGTCTTCTTCTGGACTCTGCTTCCTTCTGATCTAGGCCAGGAAAGATATCCTCTTATGATGTTTATTTGATCTTTGATGACATCCTTTGATATCCTCTGGAGGTGTATCCTCTAGTGTCTTATGGATGCATCCTCTGGTACCCTCTGGATGCATTCTCTGGCTGAACCTTATGGTGGCATTTCTATCTTCTAGTTGCTTCCTCTGGATGTATCTTCTGGTGGTGTCATCCTCTGATTTTGCACAGCTTCTGATTTGTTATTCTAAGTCAAAATACTATTTACATAAAATACTTTTGTTAACATCAAAATTAAGTGTAGAACCAACTTGGTTCCAACAGGAACTTGAGTAGTTGCTTCTGGAAAGCTGATTATTACAATGACTCTCACACTTGAAAAAACACTTAGACAATATTTCTCTTTCACACAAGTGTTTCTCTCTTTTGAACTCTTGGATGACTTTGAACTTTAAGCTTGAGTTCTAGTGTTTTTCGATGATTTCTTCTACTGCATGAAGCCTCTATTTATAGTTGAGATATGGGCTTCTACTTGATCCAAGCTTAATTTCGAATTGTATCTTGCTCAGATTCCTTTTGAAAATTCTTCAACCTGATTATGTTTCTTTTAAACTTTGAACCAAATCTTCTTCAAATTGAAATTAAATCTTCTTCAGACTTTGATTAGATCTCCTTAAAATTTCCATGAAGTCTTCTTCGAATTTTGAATCAAATCTTCTACGAATCTGAATCAAGTCTTCTATGAATCTAGACCAATGTCTTCTTTGAATCTGGACCAATGTCTTCTTCTGATGTTTTCCTCGAATGGTATCCTCTGATAATTTCATCTGATTCTTGCCTCTGATTTTTGCTTCTGATGATATCCTCTGGTGACATCTTCTAGTTGTATCTTCTGGTGACTTCATCCTCTGGTGACATCTTCTAGCGACATTCTCTGGTGACGTCATCCTCTAATTTTTGCATTCTTCTTCGAAGTCAAATATATTATTCTCATAAAATACTTTTGTTAACATCAAAACTTTGAGTGTAAGAACCAACTTGGTTCCAACAGAGCTCCACAAAATTCACAAAATACATGTCGGCCTTCCAAAATTCCAAGTTTCAATGATGGAAGCAAATAAAGAAATTAATTTTTTTAGAATGCAAACCATATAAGGAGACTGAACATCAATAGATATTAGCAATTTTTTTGTTTAAAATAATGATTAAAATATTTTAGAAGTTACCTGTTTGTCTACGGGATGCATTGGAAATTATAGATGTTGACGGATTAGTTTGGGAAGCTTGTCTAACAGGGATTGTAAAAGGACATAAATGGAGCAAATTAAATGATATTTTGGAGGTAAATAATTTCATTCATATACAATAAAATTCTTGGCACATTTTTTGAGTAAGGACCTGAATTGGATTTTGAAATCATATTCCTATGCAAATCCAGCAATTTCTTCCTTTTACATCTTGCTTGTTGATATTGAGCATGTTGTCATGAAATAGAGTTCTCCATTTCTATGTGAAGCCAGTCGATGAAATGATCAGTTACAATAATCTCAAATAAGCGAAATAAAATGTAGTAATCATACTTAGAAAATATATAATGCACACCTTTATTTTCAACACAGACAAAAATCCTTTTAAAATGAAGCAATTGCTTTCTTTTAAACCTTGCAAGTTGACACCGAACAAGTTTTTCCAAGCGGTCTTGATCAACCTTTACAAACATTTATCACATTTCATCATTGGTAAGGAGGAAAGCTTCGTGTAGTAGGCAACTAGATTCCTATCAGGAATCATGTACCCGTCCCTACACTATCAGAAATCATGTACTCGTCACTACACTTCTATAAGAAAGGCTGACTATTTTAAGACAAACTCTTGAAAACTATAACAAATTCTTAAAAAAAACTTTCATTATGTTATGAAATCTAGCACGACCACTCCAAAGTGCATTATCTAAGAATTCATCCCTGTAACACCATATAAGTCAATTTCTCAAAAGATTTAGACAAAATGAATAACCAAACAACATAAATAGAAGTGTAAAAAAAAGGAACCTTCTTGTAGCTTGTAGTAATATACTATGTACAAGAAGGAGACGAGAAGTTAAAAAAAATCTAAAAGGCAAGCCTGCACCAAAAAGTAAGAGGTTCCAACTAAATAATCATTCCTAACTTCATGAAATGCAACTCGTTTTGAACAACCACACCTCAACATTTTAATGTCAAAGAGAAGCCTTTTTATGCCATCTAACATTCAAATATAGAAGCCATGAAGGAAAAATTTTCAAAGCTCTTTCTTGGTGAAGATGTTATAGGTGGAAATAAGGGCATTACTACAACTTTGGCACTGTCTAATGCCATCACAAACTTAGCAGGTATGCTCTTCATCATAATTACATGAAACTTTCTTTTTTTTTAATGCCAAATGTTAGTAATTAATTGTTAGTAATGCTAGTGGAGAGATTCTGTTGGAGTATAGCTCATAACTTAGTAATAAGTGAGTACAGTTTATAAAATTTACTATTTAATATATGAAGCTTACAAAGTTTTTATCTCCAAATGTCAAAATCATAAAAATATTTTAAACTAATAGAATCATATAATTTCACTTGCAAAAGTACATGGTGAGTTTTATTCATTTATGTTTTTCTTCTGGTTTATTTTATAAGTCAATCTTTGTAATTCTATGATCATATGCAGTTGTTGTTTTTGAAATCTTATCGCAGCAACATATGGAGGTGGAGGTGATCCACTCATGGTCTGCACCAAGATCTCTCGGCACCTCTCTTATGTATCCATTTTCTCAGGTATCATCAATTCTCTCTGTCATATTCTTTTTGCATTCTTATTAATGGTAAACCTTTTTAGATTTTGGGTATGATATGATATGGAAAAAACTCAAAGGATGAAAGGAAAATAACTTGTTTTTTGCAAGTAGAGAAAACCTCATAAAAGTTGTAGCTCAAGCCATTCCATCCTATATCATGAGATATTTTCTCCTTCCATAAAGATTCTATAAGCACCTCGCAATCATGATAAGTAATTTTTGGTGGGGCAACAAGAATAATGAAAAGAAAATACATTAGATGAAATGGAAAAGATTGAGTCAACCTAAACAACGTGGTGGACTCAATTTAAGTAGTTTAAGAGCTTTCAATGAAGCCCTCCTAGCGAAATAGGGACGAAGAATAATTTTTAATCCTAATATTGTAGTTGCTAGATTTCTGAAAGCAAAATACTATCCAAATGATTCTTTATTGCAAGTAAACCAAATGGCTAGGACTAGTTATTTTTGGAAAAACATCTTGGAAGCCTCATGGATACTTAGAAAAGGATGTTATTGGACGGTGGGCAATGAGGCTAGTATCAACATATGGAAGGATAAATGGTTACCATTTCAAAATCGTCACAAAGTTTGGAACAAGAAACCTCTTAATTCACCTATAAAGCTTGGCAAATACCTTATTATGGAAAACCGTAATTGCAACCAAAACATCATAATCAACTCTTTCGACCTTTTGGAGGTTATTTGGAATTTGAAGAACCCGCCTAAACATGTTCATTTTATGTGGAGAGTTATTAATAGCTACATCCCTACTAAAAAAAACCTAAGGAATAAAGGCATTAACTGCACTCTTCTATGTCTCATATGCGTTAAATATATTGAATCCATCAATCACATTTTCAAAGATTGCATTTGGGGGGAACATAAATTTGGTTTGGGTTCCCTCTTAGTTTAAATTTGAATGAGTAAAATAATAGAATGTTCACATATTGGTTAACAAAATTTCATAACCTCTGCAGAAAGAGACAGGGTTCAGATTGCATGCTCCATCCTCTACGAAATATGGATAGCTTGTATTAGATATGTGTATAACCAAAATGTTACTCTGGTGGAGACCACAATTTGTGAAATCCTTAGATATTTTGCAGGAATTCATGCATTTGGCTCATAGAAACAACATTGTACAAAACCAAAATAACGAAAATGGGTTAGAGTTATGGAAATGGGTACCTCTTCCAATTTATTGTCTAAAGATCAAAATATTGGATCCTTTGTTGGGGGTATGCTGAAAATCTTGAACAAGAAGATGAAACTAACGATGATGAAGATTGCACAATAAATTACAAGGTGTGTGTATTACACTAAGCTTTAGGTTCTATTCGCCCCCACCAATCTAAATATATTGGATGCAAACAAGTTAATCGGTGAATCCCTTTCAAAATACTTTGGAAGTGAATTGCACATTCACACCAAGCCTATCGATCAATGATATTTTACACAATAAAGTTCCTTCATTACTCTCGTACACTAGAGAAAAGAAGAAATCACTTAGAGGTATTTTTGACAAAAATTTGACTCATGTAACATGAATTTTGTCTTCTTCTCCTTTCTGCCTCTAAAGTATCTCTATTTATAGAGAAACTCATACCAAATTGGTGAAAGAAAACAACTCTTGAAAAAAATTGTAACTTTTGGTAACTTAACAGATGCATTGTTTCAATGACTAGCAGCTGCATTAAACCCAAGTATTGCAACTACTTAACAAAGTGATACATTAAGCTATTTAATTTTACTACATTAATATAGCTATTAGAGAAATCCATATATATTTTGGAAATTTCTCTCACAATGGATGCTCGCCGTTTGGATGATGGTCGTAGGGACTTAGGCATCATTGCTAGGAACGAGGTCAATGCTTTCATGGCCGCATGATTCAGCTTCGATGATTGTTAACTACTAAAGCTTGTGCTATTAAGGTTAGTTTCGAGTTAGCCCTCTCCTAGTCGTAATATGTAATCTCACTACATGATCTCATATCAATATCATTATAACATAAATTAATTTTTCTATAAATTTAAATATTTCATGAACTAATTTGTCAATAATTAATCCATGTACAATAACAATTACTCACAAATTTGTTTCTGATATAACAAAATTTTATTTGCAAACTTGTCATCGGAAAGATGACATTGATGTGAGATTAACATTCATAAACCACATTTTCAGTTACAGTGCTATATCAAAATATCTAATGACAAAAATTTATTTACGTTTATAAACCACATTTTTTAACTATTTTTTACTTTATTATCTAAAGTAATGCCTAATTTTATTTTTTTTTATAATTGTTGGGCCTCTAATGAATGAAGGGTGGTTTGGGTGTGAGTTTATCATAGTAGTGTTTTACAAACATTTTTTGCACCATTGTTTTCTATAGTTATTTGTTGTTTGGTCCTCGTAATTATTTAAAAAAAATGTAAATTTTTTTTGAAGGGGGGAGTTGCTTATTATACGGTAGTTATTAGTCAAATAAAATGGTGTCGTGGGGTGATTTATCGATAGAAAAGAGAGAAATTTCGATTGTTATTATTGATAGTCCTATTCAGATATGTATATGCACTTGTTGTAATTATGGTCACGATTGATTTTTTTATAATTGATGTAATACTCTTTATACTACTTTTACTAAAATTGTCACTCTTAAAACAAATTAGCATTTAAAGTTGCATCGTAGAGTTTGTAATAATAACAAAATTATTTTTTAAGATTTTATCTCCCTGTCTAAAAATAAAGTCTATACTCAATTTATTTTCCGATGAAATAGGGTTGATTAGAATTCAAACTTTAATTTTCTTGAAGAAATTTTTTTTAGATAATATTTATTAATAATTGAGCCGGATAATTTGGTCGAAATTTTTTATTTTTATAAAGATATGTACTTCCAAATCTAAATTTTACTTTATCAAATAAGCATTTTAATCAAGCCATGTTAAGGTTGAGAAAGATATTGCCAACGAACAGAGCAATGCTCACTATAAAAACTTTCACTTCAGTACAATTTCATATTATAAGACCATCAACTTGACCAAGAGGATCAAAATCTTTACTTTAATTAATAAAATAATATCACCTTTAATTAATGGAAAAAAATTATTTCATATTTCCAATCCTCTAGATAAGAAAATATACAAAAATCCAGAGAATAAGAAAGGCAAAGAAACAAAAACACTCTTTGTCAACCCTTGAGACACTTGTGGTTCCTCTTCAATAATAGGCTCTAACATAAAACAACGTGAAGGTCTTTTATAATAATTTGATGTTATGAGTGATGGTGCAACTTCACCCCAATTTTGGACTGATTTCACCATTTGAAAAACATTCCTTTGCACTTGAGAAAATTTGGGTTATGTTAAAAGAGGATTTTAATTAGTAGATGTTGGAAATATGTATTATTGATATTGGAGTTGGAACTATTTGATTGAAGACAATGTGTAGAACATAAAACATTGGTCTCTATATAGGGGTACAAATAACCTATTTTTGATTTGAACCCAAAAAAATAGGTCTAAAGAGAGGTGTTCCAACATTGTAGGGGAGGACTAAACTTTCAATGAATGAAATAACTCCCAAGAAATTAGTGTTCCAAAATGATTTCATTCACAACTAGTTTTGTGGAATCCCTAAATTAAAACGGTAAATGTCTAATTTTGCATTAACAATTTATTATAATTAATAAAATATTTTTTAAATTATAGTTCAACTCATAAATGTCAATATTAATAAGTTGAATATTTTATCTTGAATTCGAATCTAAAATATTACAATTTTGCATGAGTTTATGGTATTTATCATTTCGTCTGTATAAAAATAAAAATAAACTTATTCTTGTATAAGTTGTGTTAATGAACTTTTTTTTTCCTGAGGCAAACTTGTTTTAGTAAACATATCATTAATTCAACTCAAACCCGGTCAAAAAATATGACATATGTCTACTCATGCATTCACATCACATATGTTTTCATTTTTTATATTTATCGATGTTGATATAACTTTTTTTACTTAATTCATGTGTATAAATTTTTTACTCTATTGGTCGATCACAACGCTTAAATTATTAGAAATATTTTATTTTTATCATAGCAACTTCTAAAACTATACCTATAAATGCTTATGATACATGTAAAACTCTTCAATGTAAGCAATTAAACTCTTTGTTTTACAAGAATAAACGTTATCGTCTCTTATTATCAAATATATATATATATGTGTGTATTCGCTTGAGTTTTCACACTTAATTGATCACGTTTATTTTGTCTATAGTCTTTTTGAGAACCCTTAATTATATATTTGCTTGAGATTTCGCACTAATTGATCATATTTATTTTGTCTATAGTCTTTTTGAGGACCCTTAAATATGTATTTGATTGAGTTTTGAGACTAATCGATCACGTTTATTTTGTCTATAGTCTTTTTGAGGACCCTTAATTATGTATTCGCCTGAATTTTCACACTAATTGATCACGATTATTTTGTCTATAGTCTTTTTGAGGACTCTTAATTAATTCAAGTGTTTTCATTTTGAATATCACATTTTTGTTTTGAGCTTATTTAGACACTTTATACTTTTCAATTTGAAATTTTTTTAAGGACCAAATTGAATTTTCATTTTTTTTGACAAGTTATTCAATTTTCATTCTTTTTACAAATTATTCAATTTTGAACATTAGATTTGAAATATTTTTTGAAAATAATCACCGTTAACAAATATAAAATCATAAAAAAAGACTGAAAAAATAATATCTACAACTTTTTATATATCTATTTAGTTGTAACATATTCACTCTTTATTTATTTTTGCATTTAGGTATTTTACTTTTAACAAAGTATATATGAATATTCTTTATCTTTTAATTTAGTTACATTTTTCTTTAAAAAAAATTAAAACGTGTCATAAAACATGTTTATGTGGCAAGCTATGTGGGGTTACAAGTAACAATTTGATCCTTTAAGATTTATTTATTTTTTAAAATTTTTATCCTTTTTTTTTATATTTTAAAATGCCAACATTTGTTGTCAGCTTTTATATATTTTGTTAAAAAAAAATCAAATTCTTCATCTTCAAACTTATAAAAATAAATAAAAACTCAAATCTTTATTATCCAATGTATTTCCAAAAAAAAAATAATGAAATGATTATACTCTCTATTTCGTTGGAACATATTGTATAATCAAAGAGAAATTGAAATTAAGAAAAAGAGAGTAAAAACATAATGTTCATAAAACAAAGAATGATTATTGATCTTGACCAAAAATGTTCTTGGTTTACAATTTATAAACAGTTTTAACTCTAACTGCCAAAACTGAATAACAACTTTCTTAACTACTTTTTACATTCCTAACTAACCTTTTAACAAATCCTAATATTCACTTTGTATTATATTTAACATGCCCCCTAATTCAAAGTGGTTCAATTGATGTCAATTCAAGCTTATTTCTCATATCTTGGAATTTCACTCTCTTCAAGCCTTTGGTTAGAATGTCAACCTTTTGATCATTAGTATTGCAGTGTTCCAGCTTTATCTTGAACTTCATTACTTGATCTCTTAGGAAATGAAACTTTGTTTCTATGTGCTTGCTCATTCCATGAACACTTGGATGCTTTGCTAGATCTATTGTTGATTTATTGCCTATCTTCATCTTCACTGCATCATTACATCTCAGTCCCAGTTCTTCCATCAATTATGCCAGCCATATAGCTTGGCATGCTCCCATTGATGCAGCCACATATTCATCTTCACAAGTGGATAATACTACTGTGTTTTGCTTCCTTGAACACCATGAGATTGGTGAGTTATTGATTGTAAACACATAGCAAGTGGTATTCTTTCTATCATTCTTATCTCCGCACCAATCAACATCAGTGAAGCCCACAAGTCCAGCTTCATCTTCATTCGTATTTGAGGGATACAGCAAGCTAGGCTCAATAGTCTCCTTGATGTATCTCAAAATTCTTTTTGCTACCATGTAGTGTGATGCCCTATGCTTCTCCATGTATCTACTAATCAGCCCAACACTATTTGCAAAATATGGCCTTGTGTTACACAAATACCTCAAGGATCCTACAATTTATTTGAAGGTTGTATGACTAATCAGCTCATCATTGCCCTCCTTGGACAATACCAGCCCTGCTTCTGATGGAGTACCAGTTCTATTGCATTCTTGCATATTAAACCTCTTTAATACATCACTTGCATACTTCCTTTGATGCATAAAAATCCTATTTTTTCTGGTTTCAAACTCAATGCCGATGAAATATGACAGTATGCCTAGATCAGTCATCTCAAACTCCTTTTCCATTCTAATTTTGAACTTCTTGATTTCTACTTCATCACTGCCAGCAAGTAGTAAATCATCAACATAAAGATGTATCAACAGTGCAGCTGCTGCTACTCCCTTCTTGACATAAAATCCATGCTCATTCACACACTTTTCAAATTGTTGCTCTATGAGGAATCTGTCAATTCTCTTGTTTTAGGCCCTAGGAGCTTGCTTCATGCCATATAAAGCTTTCTTCAGTTTGTACACATGATCTTCTTTGGCTGTTTTCACATATCATGGTGGTTGCTTCGCATACATTTCTTCTTCTAGTGATCCATTGAGAAATGCTGAATTTACATCTAGCTGATGCATGGTCCAACCTTTGTAACTAGTCATTGATACTACCAGCCTCGTTTAAATTCTAGCTACTGGGGAAAACACTTCATCATAGTCCAGTCCATGTCTCTACAGGAATCCCTTTGCTACAAGTCTGGCCTTGTACCTTGCAATATGTCCATCAGGCTTCAACTTTAGTTTATAGACCCATTTGACATTAATTGGTCTCTTGTTCTCTGGTAGTGTCATCGGCTCCCAGGTCTTGTTCTTCTCTATGGCTTTGAGCTCTTCATCCATTGTTGATCTCCATCTAGGATCACTTAAGGCTTCTTCATCACTTACTGGTTCAGATTCAGCCAGTAAACCAAAATGAATTAATTCTCCATCTGCATTGATGGCTAAGTTAGATGTTATTTCATATGGATTCAATCTGACTGAAGGATGCCTTGCTTTTTCAGTTCTTCTCACAGGTTCAGAAGCTGACTGACATGCTGTCCCTACTGGCTGGCCCTCATCCAGTTCCACTACTGCTACCCTACTGCCTGGACAGATTGAGTTGATTGGTTTGTCTAGGCTGGCTACACTGCTCGAGTTGGCTTCACTCAACTTCCAGTCCTATCCTCTTGATTCATCCACTAGTATGTCCCTGCTTATCACCACGTTGTTCTTGTTTGGATCATACAACTTGTAAGCCCCAATTGAATCATAACCCAACAACACCATTTGTTCAGCCTTGTCATCAAGTTTTTTCTTGTTTTGCATTGGCACATGTCTGAAGCACAATGAGTCAAACACTCTCAAATGACTCACAACTGGCTTTCTTCCAATCCAAGCTTCTTCTGGTGTCCTAGTGTCAAGTCTCTTGGTTGGACATATGTTCAAAATGTATACAACAGTAGATACTGCTTTTCCCCAAAACTTGTGAGACATTTGTTTTCCCTTCATCATGCTTCTAGCCATGTTTAATATGGTTTTGTTTCTTCTTTCAGTAGCCACATTGTGTTGTGGTGTATATGGTGCAATCACTTCATGCAGCATTTTTTCTTTTTCACAAAACTCATGAAACTCATGAGAATTGTAATCATCTCCTCCATCTGTTTTGAATACTTTCAGATTATTCCCACTTTGATTTTCTGTCATTACTTTAAATTTTTTAAACACATTTAGTACTTTATTTTTCCTTTTAATTAGATATATCCATACTTTCCTTGTAAAATCATTAATAAATTATACAAAGTAAATTTTACTTCCTATTGACATTTCTTCAAATGGACCACACACATCAGAGAAGATTACCTCCATCGTTCTTGAGGATCTGATTGGTACTTCTGACTTGAATGAGTTCCTGTGTTGTTTGGCCTGGCAGCATTCTTCACATATCTCATTTGGTATCTAAATTTCAAGAATTCCCAGCACCATGCCACTGCCTTGCAACATCTGAAGACTCCTAAAGTTCAGGTTACCAAACCTTTGGTGCCATAACTAGTTTTCACTTCTGACTTCAGTAGCCAAGCACTTGTTTTCACTTATCTGGATTTCAATTTTGAAGGTTATGTTCTTGGACAGTGGTGCCTTTAAGATGAGTCTCTTTGAACTATCAAACATCTTCAATTCACCATGTTCCATCTTAATTGAATATCCCTTTTCAAGTAACTGTCTAAGGCTCAGCAAATTATTCTTCATATTTGGCACATACAACACATCACATATGAAAGATTGTTTGCCATCTCTTCTTTGAGTCAAGACCTTGCCTACTTCTTATGAAGTCACTGAACTATTGTCTGCAAAACTGATTTCTCTTTTTACTCTTTCATCAAGACTCACGAACCGTCCTCTATTCCCTATCATATGGTTTGAACAACCTGTGTCAAGGTACCACTGCTCTGGACAGTCATCTTCTGTGGTGGCCATCAACAAGCATGTATCTGAATTTGAGTCTTCAGTTGCCATCTAAGCTTCATCATCCTCTCTGTGTACCTTCTTGGATATACACTCATTAGCAAAGTCACTCGATTTTTTACAATTGTAGCATTAAATCCCCTTCTTGTTAAGCTTCTTCTTTCCATTTGATTTCTTGTTGTTATTGTCACTGTTGTATTGATTTATGGAATTTCCAGCCCCTTCATTAGAATCATGCTTCTTTTTGACTTGAGTCTGCAATGCCTGCACTTGTGTACTAGATGCACCTCTCTCTTTTAATCTCAATTCATGAGCCTTGCAAATATTCTACCTTCAATGTTCCAAGATCCTTTGACTCCTCTATGGCCACCACTATGTGATCATATCTTTGTGTCAATGTTCTTAAGATCTTTTCAATAATCACCACTTCAGTTATTGATTCACCATTAGTTCTCATCTGATTAACAATTGCCTGCACTCGATAAAAATAATCAGCCACACTTTCATCCTCCTCCATCTTCAACAATTCATATTACTTTCTAAACATTTGATGTTTCACTTTCTTGGTTTTTTCACTACACGTGTAATACTTCACCAAGATATCTCATGCCTCTTTTGATGTAGATATCTTTGAGATCCTTTCAAAATTATTTTCATCCACACTTTGCTGGATGTAAAACAATGTCTTGCAATCCCTTTTTTTTTTTGCAATCTTTGAAAGTGGCTTGTTGTCTTTCTGTATGATTCGCGCCCAGATGTCATAACCATCTTGGACAATCTCAAAAACTTCTTGAGCTCCCAGCAATGACCTCATTGATGTAGATCACCTCTCCCAATTCTTCTCGTCCAGAACTGGAAAATTCAATGTAAATCCTCCTCCATTCATGGTTTCTTTCTTTCTCTCACACTCTTGTTTCCCAATTTGAAATCCCCTCACACTTTCACTCATGTTTCCCAAGATTAGAACCTTCCTCTTGATACCAATTGTTGGAACAGATTGTATAATCAAAGAGGAATTGAAATTGAGAAAAAGAGAGTAAAAACAGAATGTTCAAAAAACGGAGAATGATTATTGATCTTGACCAAGAATGTTCTTAGTTTACAATTTATAAACAGTTTTAACTGTAACTGCCAAAACTGAATTACTCTTAACTACTTTTTACATTCATAACTAACATTTTAACAACTCCTAATATTCACTTTGAATTATATTTAAAATAGTTGAATTCTTATTTTTTCTAATCCAAATAAGTAAATTGAATCTAAGAGACAAATATGTCCCAAAACGTTTCCTTATTCAATTTGCGGGGAAAAAAGGAAACAATGTTAAACCAAATAAAGCATATTTGATTTTTTTTTCTTTCTAAATTTGACTTTCAAATAAGAATATTGATCTTTGGTTAATGAAAATGCTAAAATATTTGAGTTTTTTTATTTGAAGATTTGATGGCATAACTTTTTGGGTTTTTTTTTTAAGACCAAGAACCCTAATTTGATTTTTATTTTTTTTAATAGATTTTGTGAACGCGTGAGTAGGCATATTGACCTCAATATTTAAGAATAGCATGAGTACGCAATGAACCTCTATATGGCCTAGCGATGAAGTGTACTTGAAATTACACTTATAATAATAATGTTTTAAACATTTTAATATCTTTTATATTGTAGCTGCTATTGCAATTATATATTGTAATTTAAAATCATATTTAAAGAGTATATGCAAAAATAAAAAAATATATATCTTTCTAAAAAAAATTAAATAGCCAACACCTTTTAAAAAGAATTTAAAGATTAGCTTATCAGATTATCATTACTTATCTTCCATTATTAATAACATGTTAAATTAAATTGATCTTTTTCTTTTGTTAAAATAAAGGTAAAAACAGTATTGGTCCCTAAATGTGTGAGGGACAATGTCACAATAATTTTGAATGCATCAAAATTATAAAACATAATTAGATATTTTTTTTGTTAATTATTTTGGCCATTAAATATATCTTTAGTTAGTTACTATAGTCTTAAAATATATCTTTCGTCAATTTAATCTATAAAATTACTAAAAAAATAAATACTTGTGAATGTATTTATGGGTGTGCCGGAGTAAAACAACTACTACTAGATTCATGTTAAAGCACGTATTCATAAAAGTTATAACTTTGAAATTGAGTAGAATTTTGATTGATTATTCATTAAATGGTATTACTTTGTAGTTAAATAAATTGGTTATTGTAAAATTAGTTTTGTGGTAGTTTAATCTAATTGTATATCAATTTGTGTGAATGATTCTTTACAAAGTAAATAATTATCTAATTGAATTTAGTTTTAATTGGAGAATTGAGTACTTGTTGATTCATTTTATCAAGCATGTGTTTTGCAAATATAGTAACTTGTGCTCAATAGAATCCAACAGTTATTGAAATTGCATTTTCCATTTGCGTGCCGAATAATTTATTCACTCCATGTAGATTCAGAAACCATATATCCTAACAAATGAATGAGTAGGCATATTCGTCTCCATATTTTAGCATAAATGCAGTCGAAATTGTGATTGTGACGACGTTGTAGACATCTCAATATTGTTTATATTGCAGTCAAAATTACAATTATGAATTACTATTTAAAACCATATTCAAAGAGGATATGAAAAATGTATCTTTCTTAACAAAATTAAATAGCCAACACCTTTTCAAAAAAATCTAAATTTAAGTAGTTTATGATGTTATCATTACTCATAGTCAATTATTGTGTTAAGTTAAAGTGATATTTTTCTTGTTAAACTAAAAGGTAAATGTCATATTAGTTTTTAAATGTGTAACGTATTGTGACAATAATTTTTAAATTTATCAAAATAATAAAAATATATCTAAATATGTCTTATGTTAACTATTTGGTCATTAAATATATCTTTAAGTTAGTTACTTAAATCTTAAAAAATGTTTTTCGTCAATTTAATTTATAAAATTACTAAAAACAAACTGCCTGTACATGCAACTATTTACTATTTTGATATTAAAAAATATAGTAACAATACATCTCATATTCAACCAAAATGGTAGTTTAGAAAGAAAAAAAAAACTTACACCAAAACGGTTGTTTAGCAAAAAAAAACTTGTTGGAGGAAGGTACTTTTGTTTAGAAACGCTTGTAGTGGAAAAATAAAGATAAAGTTGGTATCACATTGGATTTAATTAGCTTACGAGAATATCATTACTAATCTTCAATTATTGAGTTAAAGAAAACTAATATTACATCGGTCTCTAATCATGTTCGGTTTAAAATACCATATACCCTTAATATTAATATCATTCTAATTTACTAGATGTATTTATTGTTTTATTTCAAAGGTACCTTTTATTAATACTATACTAATTTGTCTTAGAATATAAAAAGTCAAGTTTAACATATTCAAATATACATGTTATTTTAAAAATCTTAACACATAAAATAAACACATTAACTACTTTATCAAATTTTCTTAATAAGAGAAAAAAATAATAAGTGCTTATAATAAAGGACAAATGTAATATATATTTTTTTGTAAAAATAAAGGTAAAAGTCATTGCGACAATAATTCTTAAATATGTAAAAATTACAAAAACATGTCTAAATATATCTTTTGTGAATCTTTTTGGTCATCAAATGTGTGTTTAGTTAGTTACATTATTCCGAAAAAGTGTTTTTCATCAAATTAATTCAAATAATTACTAAAAAAAATATTTATGGATATTTACTATAGATGTTCATAGATACAGGTAAACCTGTAAACTCGGTGGTCAACGTAATCCACATTTTGATTCAACCATCCAAATTTTAGTCTAACTCAACCAATCAATTTAAATACAACTATATTTTATTCAGGTAACAAATTTAACATTTTAAACATATAAACTCATGATATTGTTTAGAAGAAAAAAATTGTTGGGTGCTTTTATGTTGAAAAGCTCGAATGTGGAACATAAAAACTCTAATTTGATGGCTGACAATTAATTACTTTGTTTCAAATTTCTATATCCAAAGTAATTATTATGGTGTTCAAAGATGGGCAGAGTAGGATTTGAAACGACACTCCTTATTCCTTAACACTTGGTGAGTAACTACTATATTTCTTCTCAACAAATTCAATTCAACGGGGACCTTGATTTTCAAAGTTTAATGTTTTAATTATTATAATCTCGCATGTGAATGTTATTCTTCGATTAACAATATCTATCGTCATGATTTGGTTTAAAATAGATAAACAAGTATCGTTCATGATTATGTACTTATCATGGTGCTGGAGTACAACTACTAGTACTATTAGTCATGATAGTTTGAAGCTAGGTGATACAATGAACAACTTATCTGCACTATGTTCAAAACAAGGCTAATATTGTCTTATTTTTGTCTATAACTATGAAAAGGATGAGGTCCCTAATTTGATGATAGTGTCTCTGAACCATTCACGAATACAGTGGAAGACTTGTATTATGAATTTTCTAATGTTCTCTCATTAAATCACTTTGGTGTGCTTAAAGTAGATTCTCAAGATGGAAAACCAATAATCTTTTACATTCTGCTACCGCGCACCAACAACGTTGTGGCCACAGGTAACTTTGTGGTTCAACAACTTCACGTCCATGGGACAAAGAGTTGTGCGTTGTAGCAGAGTTTTGATGCCTAAAGTGAAATTAAGTGTTAATCGAAAAATATGACATAATTGGTCATTAGTTTTGTGGTTGACTCCTTGCTATCACCTCCTGGTACATTTAGTCTTGAATGAGAACCAAGAGAAGGCAAATTGAACATAAAAAACAGGGAAAGTGTATTGGAAAAGTAAAAAACTAAGAAAGAATAGATTATTCAAGAACATTCCAAGGGATGTCCAACGTGTGTATCAATCAATATAAACGAAGATAAAGGCTCTTTCACTTTCGAAATTAAAGATCAGAATTATGAAATGTTTCTCGAATTGACACTATTATCTTATGGGCAACTAACGAGTAGTGAAAGAGACACTGAAAATGGAGATAACTGTAATGGATATAATAGTGATGGAGGATGGCAAAAATGGAAGGACATACCATTGAAATCTTGTGGGAAACCTATTGATGTGTTTAAAAGCTTGGATGTCTATCTATTTGATGGGGAATATGTTAGAGTCTATTAAATTTAAGATACATTTTTTTTCAAAATTTAATCAAGTCTTCTTCGAATTTTAATCAAGTCCTCATTGATTTTCATCATGATTAAAATATGGACCGTATGATCTTCTGATCTCGACCAACTCTAGACCTTATGATCTGATCTGCCCCAATTATGTGATCCTCTTATCTCGGCCAACACTGGACCATATGATCTGATCTTCTGATCTCGGCCAACACTGGGCCATGATGCTTAAATTTGGACCATTGATATGAACATCTTCCCTCTGATCTGGACCAAGGCTGGACTGAATCTGGATTGAATCTGAATTAAATTTGGACTTAAGATATTTTAATCTGGACATTTATCCTCTGATCTGGATCATGTCTGGATTAAATCTGGACAACATTTCTTCTGATCTGGACTGAGTCTTATGTTTTGGACCATGCTATCTTCTGGTCTGGACGAAGTCTGGACCAAGTCATTTGTTCTGGACCAGTTATCTTCTGCTCTGGATCAAGTCTGGATTGATTCTTATATTCACGACCAAGCTATCTTCTGGTCAGGATTAAGTCTGGACCAAGTCTGACTTATGATTCCTTCTGGTCTGGAACAAGTCTCCCTCTGGCAGGCTTCCTTCTGGTCTGGACCAGGTCTCCTTCTGGACTCTGCTTCCT
This sequence comes from Cicer cuneatum, assembly GCA_037974295.1. NCBI lineage: Eukaryota > Viridiplantae > Streptophyta > Magnoliopsida > Fabales > Fabaceae > Cicer > Cicer cuneatum. The sequence continues at coordinate 19,536,196 of JBBPBO010001986.1, read as the reverse complement.
TCTGATCTGGGCCAGGAAAGATATCCTCTTATGGTTATTTGACCTTTGATATTTTGCCTTTGATGACATCCTCTGATATCCTCTAGAGGTGTATCCTCTGGTGCCTTCAAGATGCATCCTCTGGTACCCTCTGGATGCATTATCTGGCCTAACCTTCTGGTGACATTTCTATCCTATGGTTGCTTCCTCTGGATGTATCCTCTGGTGGTGCCATCCTCTGATTTTGCACAACTTCTGATTTGTTCTTCTAAGTCAACATACTATTTACATATAATACTTTTGTTAAATCAAAACTAAGTATAGAACCAACTTGGTTCCAACAATAAGTAAGAGCTCCTGTAGGTATGGATATGCAGATCTGGTTGCATATTCCTTAAATATGGAAATAGATGACCAATGGACTGATCCAATCAGCTACAAGGATGTTATTATTGGACAAGACAATAAGCATTGGAAAGCTGTTATGATGGATGAAATGGACTCATTCATGAAAAATGATACTTGGAAACTTGTGATAAAACCTAAAGATCATAAAGTCATAGGCTGCTAGTGGATTTTTAAGAGAAAACCTGAGATTCCAGGAGTTGAGAAGATGAGATTCAAAGCGAGACTAGTAGCAAAGGGATATTCACAAAGAGAAGGAATTGATTTCAAGGAAATATTCTCTCCAGTTGTAAAGCATACCAGTATCAGGGTCATACTTGCCTTAGTTGCTGCTTACAACCTAGAACTAGAACAAATGGATATCAAGACTGCTTTCTTTCATGGTCATCTAGAAGAAAACATCTACATGAGTCAGCCTAAGGGTCATGCTGTACCAGAAAGGAACACAAGGTATGTTTTCTTAAAAGATCACTTTATGGACTTAAACAGTCCCCTAGACAATGGTACAAAAGATTTGACTCTTTCGTGATTTCAAAAGGTTTCAATAGAAGCTATTTTGACTGTTGTGTTTATTTCAAAAGAGAAGGTCAAGTCAGCTTCATATACCTATTACTTTATGTTGATGATATGTTAATAGCTAGTGCTGATATGAATGCTATCAACAACTTGAAAAATTCACTTAATTATGAATTTGAAATGAAGGATTTAGGAGCAGCTAAAAGAATCCTTGGAATGGAAATTAACAGGGACAAATCCATGGGATTGCTACATGTTAAGCAGTACAATTATATTGAAAAATTACTTAAGAGATTTAACATGATGGATGTCAAAACTGTGTTAACTCTTATTGTTGGACACTTCAAACTATCCTTAAGCCAGTCACCTCAGACTAATGAAGAGCATCAACTCATGAGCAGAATTTTGTATGCCAATGCCACAGGAAGCTTGATGTATGCAATGATCTGTTCAAGACCTGATATAGCATATGCAGCCAGCATAGTGAGCAGATTTATGGGGAATCCAGGGAAAGAACATTGGCAAACAGTGAAATGGATATTCAAGTATCTCAAGGGTACAAAATCAGTTAGACTCACTTATGGTAGATCAAAAATAGAAAGGAATGGACTGGCAGGGTATGTTGATGCAGATTATGCTGGTGACCTTGACAAAAGAAGATCTACAATAGGATATTTGTTCACATTATACGGAGGAGTAATAAGTTGGAAGGAAAATTTACAATCTATTGTGGCTTTATCTTCAACAGAATTTGAATACATTGCACTTACATAATCAATCAAGGAAGCTATTTGGCTCAAAGGCATTGTCAATGAATTAGAAGGGAAAGACAGTGTTGTAATTGTTTGGTGTGACAGTCCAAGCGCCATTTTCCTCTCCAAAAACCCTATGTTTCATGAGAGGACCAATCACATTGACACTAAATTGCATTACATTCAAGATATCATTGCTGAAGGGATTGTGGAAGTAAAGAAGGTACCTACAGAAGATAATCCAGCAGACATGCTAACTAAAGTAGTTCCTAGCACCAAGTTTGCTCATTGTTTGGATTTGGTAAATGTTGGGATTTTTCCCAACTGAAGTCTCTAAAAGTACTTGAGACTTTCTAACTATGTCAACAACAATTGAAGATCCAAGGTGGAGAATTATGAAAGCCAAGTGGATCATAATTGTGTCCAACTAGTTAGTAAAAGTCTAAAATCTATTTTAAGTCATTGTGATAGTTATTTCTGTTTTTAGTTAGTTAGTTATGGTTGTAACTAACTAAAGGAAAATGATAGCTATATAAGGTATGACTTGTAACTTGGTAATTGAATGCTAGTGATAGTAAGTGTTATAAAGTCAATAAGAAAAAGTTCAATTGAGCATAGAGCAAAAAAATTCTAAGTGCTATAACATTGAACTCTAGTTTGGTTATTGAAGAAAGGAAATAAACAACTATCAGTGAGGATGTAGGAAATTATTGTTCCGAACTTCGATAATTCTCGTGTTTTCTTTATCTTTCATCATTTCAATATAAAATTCTGCATTCATATTCATTAATTGTAGATCGAAATCATAACACCATATTTATTTGTACTTATCATACACAAAACTTAGAAAATAATGTGCATGTATTATTAGTGATTTCGTTAAAACCACAATTAAATTCGATAAAATAAAAAAATAAAAGTTAAATGGAATCCTAACCCCTAATCAAATTTGATGATAACCCACGTATAAAAGTGAAGAATTTATTATTTAATAAATTTTTATGAGTGTCAGATAATCATATGCAACACAAAAGAACCCAAAGAAAGATATCACAAGGCCCACGACTCTAAGACAATTAAAGAACAAAGTAAGAAGGATCTCTTTGCATCAAATACGAAAGGCTAAGTTGCCTCAAATTATGAAGAGCTGCAACATTGCATCTCATAGAAAACTAACCATGCCTATGGTGATCAAATTCAAAATCCATCGTTAACTTATTCTCAAGAATATAAAATTGAATTGATGACATAGGTGAAGGAGTTAAGAAATTGAGAGTATTAAAGAGATTTCGAATTTGATTTTTTTTTCTTTAGAATTATGGTTGAGCATAAAAAAAGTGATAAATAATTAAAGAGAAAAATAAAACTTAAAATAATTATGTGAAAATTTTATTATACAGTTAGAATATGATGCACTTTTATATAGTGTTTTTAATGTAACTAACTTAACAAATTCTATCTAACTATAAATATTTTTAACTGCTTTTAACAATCTCACCTTTAATATAATACTAACAATATTAATCACTAATATTAGTGATAGAAAAAAAAATTATTCTCAAGTAACCTCACATGAAGATTATTGAAGTTTTCTAGAAGTGTTATTCGCATGTTTAAGTTGCTACACGTGCTCAATTGACCCCGCTACATCTTCTTGATATTACCATCACTACATCTTGCCCTCAAAGTTCATTGTAATTATTTCTATAATTTATCTTTTTATCGTACAAGGAAACAATTTTAGTTTGAGTGCAACACTCACTTTATTCCATCAGCCTAAGATTATGAAAAAAAGGGAGTTTTCAAATTCAAAATAGGACAGTGTCACAGATCGTACTATTGGAATTAATCTAATAACGCACTATATAAGGCATGTTTTTCAATTCATATACTAAATTGCATAAATTAAAATTAACAAAGAAGCATGCAACTTGATTATATCAATATCAAAACATAAACTTGATAATCATTTAGGATCTATATCATATTTATCTATTAAGGATAATCGAAATTCATGTATCCATTGCCAATAACCTCTAAATAATAATCCTAAAACTAAACGAAAATAGGCATGTAATAAATACATGTTTGTTTCTGGTTCTTTCTCAATTGAGATTCTTTAAATCCTAAGTACTCTTCAAATGGAAATAAAAGACAATATGTGTTATGTCTTACATATTGGAGACCATAGTCTATATATATATGGATCATTCTGACATTCATTTATATTTGAGTCCACACTAATTAATTATCCAAATTAGAAATTGGTCTTTATAAATATTTAGACTCTGAGGAATTAAAGGCCCACTAGGAAAGACAATTACTAAGATAGTGGGATTTAGGAAAAGTTACATTTGAGTCTATATAAAGACCTTGACATCTAAGGAAGAAGGAGGTTATCAATCATACTCACAAAACTAAAGGTGCAAATACAAGAAGGAGTGTTGAATTGTATTTGACTAAGTTGATAATTTTTTTATTATTTGATTAAATTGGTTCAGAATTTATGATTTACTTGGATTAAAAGCAATAACAAAACTAAGGAGTGCAAGAATAATGTGATACAAGTAATTTATCTTGGTTCACTACTAACTGGGCTACATTCAGTCCCTTCACTTAGAAAGATCCACTAATTCAACAACTTGAATTACAAAGCACCTGACTCTCTAAGCCAATCTTCTCAAACAACTTGACAACCCCAGACTTTTGAGGAACACACACACCTTGACTCTATCAATCAAGTCTTTTCCACACAATTTGACAACCCCAAATTGTGGAAGGCACACTAACACCACCATCGGGTTTGAATACAAAAGTTTGGAACTTGAGAAGTTGCTTCTAACAAGCTGATTATAACAATGAATATCACACTATAAGAAAAACACTTAGAAAATATTTCTCATTCGAACAAGAGTTTATCTCTTGGAACTCTAAGATGAATTTGGAATTTTGAGCTCGAGTTCTTATGCTCTTTTATGATTTTTCGATGATCTTCTTTAACCTTGAGTATCTATTTATAGATAAAGTTAGGGCTTCAATTTTTCTCCTTGTTTAATTCTGAATTGTATCTTCATTTCTAGCTTGGTCAACAATGATCTTATTCAAAAACAATTATGAACAAGATGTTTTTTGATAATATATTCTTTAGCCAATTCTTTATTTCTGAATCCAATTTGAGCAGTTCTTCTAGATTGATTTTATTCGTATTTTGTTTAGATTGAGTTTGTAAATTTTTTAGATTGATACTGCTCGTATTTTGTTAATATTAAGTTTGTAAATTCTTTAGATTGATACTGTTTGTATTTTGTAAAGATTGAGTTTGTAAATTCTTCAAACTGATATTGTTCGTATTTTGTTAAGATTGAGTTTATAAATTATTCATATTGATATTGTTCGTATTTTGTTAAGATTGCTTTTGCAAATTTTTCAGATGAAACTTCCTTCATATTGCTTGCTTTGATCTGGGTGGGAACATAGTGTTGGACTGGTTCTTGAACTTTCACAAGTAGAAATATGACTAGGTCTAATTTAGTATTTTGTCATTTGCCAAAATCTGAATCATATCTTTGCAAATAATAAATGTATCTTCTTGTGAATGTTTCTTCTTGTAAACAATTATTGATCATATCTTCTTGTAGATAAATCTTGATCAAATCTTCTTGTAAATAATTCACATCTTCTTGTGATAAATCTTGATCAAATCTTCTCGTAAATAATTCATATCTTCTTGTAGATAAATCTTCTTGTAAATAATTCATATATTCTTATAAATAAATCTTGATCAAATCTTCTTGTAAATAATTCATATTTTATTGTTGATAAGATGTTGATCATATCTTCTTCAAATCTTGACCATATCTTAGTTTCAACTTGATAAAAGATTTTCTTTAATTATAAATCTGGATCAAATCTTATTTTAGATTGTCTTCAAAAACACGAATCTTCTTTTATGCTCTATGAAGTCAAATATAGTGTTCTCATATAATACTTTTGTTAACATCAAAACTCTAAGTATAAAACCAACTTGGTTCCAACAATCTCTCTCTTTTTGATGATGACAAAATTGTATTTTTTATATAACTTTTCTTTTAAATACTTTGACTCCCCGTTACTCAAGGCTCCCCCTAAGTCTAAGTATTTTTTTTTCTCCTCACATTATCAAACATCTTTCTCCCCATTTTTTCATCAAACTAAAAGACTTGAAAGTGAAACTTGCCTCTTTTTTTTTTTTTTTTGGAATGAAAATAAAACTACTCTAAGGTTGGCACAACATTAGTTATGTAAAAGAATAAGGTTTAGGTTTTTCTTGATGAAGTCAAACCTATATTTAGCTAGTGGTTTGGTGAATATGTCAACCCGTTGATATTCGATGTCTACAAACTGGATATTAAACACACCTTTTTGAAGAAAGTCTGTAATGAAATGGTGTTTGATTTATATGTTTTTAGCTCTAGAATGATGTATAGGGTTTTTGGCTAGCCTAATGGCAGAATTGTTGTCATAATAAATGGGAATGTTGGTTTCTAAGATTTGTAGTCTTCTAGTTGATGTTTCATCTAAAGTAATTGAGAACTACAACTAGCTACTAAAATGTACTCAGCTTCCGCTGTTGACATGACAATTGAGTTTTGTCTCTTACTTGACCAAGAGATTAAGTTGCCACATAGAAATGTGCATTTTCCACTTGTGCTTTTTTTTTTCAAGTTTATCTCCAGCATAATCAATATCTCAATACCCACTTAGTTTGTACACAGAAGATTTCTTGCAGAACAAGGTAATGTTGCTAGTGCCTTTTAGATATCTAAGGATTCTCTTAACAACAATTAAATGGGATTCCCTAGGGTCAGCTTGAAATCTTCCACATACACATACATTAAACATGATGTCATGTCTTGAAGCATTGAGGTAAAGTAGGGATCTTATCATTCCTCTATAGGTTTTCCGGTCAACCTTTTGGCCTAATTCCTCTTTTTCAAGTAAACAAGTAGGGTGCATTGGTGTAGCCATATGTTTGCAATCACTCATCTCAAACTTCTTGAGAAGCTCTTTTGTATGTTGAGTTTGATGAATGTATAAACCTTTTTGACTTTGTTGAATTTGTATCACTAAGAAGAACTTAAGTTCTCCTATCATACTCATTTAAAATTCAAGCTGCATCAATTTAGAATTTTTTTGGCAAATAGTGCCATCAGTAGATCTAAAAATAAAGTCATCAACATAAATTTGAATAATAAGAATGCCATCTCCTATTGATTTTCTAAAAAGTGTATTATCTACTTGTCCTCTTTCAAAGTTATTTTTAAACAACAAGTTACTAAGTCTATCATACCATTTCCTAGATGCTTGTTTTAGACCATACATAGATTTTCTAAGTTTAAAAATATGATTTGGAAATTCAAAACATAGGGGTTGTCTAACATAGACTTCTTCATTTATATAACCATTTAGAAAAACACTTTTAACATCCATTTAAAATAATGTAATGTTATTATTTGCAGCAAAAGTAAGTAGGATACAAATAGCTTGTAACGTGGCCACTAGAGCAAATGTCTTAGTGTAATCAATACCCTCTTGTTGAATGTAGCCTTTTGCGACAAGTCTTGCCTTGTTTCTGACCACTTCACCTTTTTCATTTAGCTTGTTTCTGAAAACCCACTTGGTTCTAATAATGTTCTTTTTTGTCTAAGTACTAGATCCCAAACATCATTTCTCTTAAATTCATTTAACTCTTCTTGCATTGCAAGACTCCAGCCATCATCTGCCAATGCTTCATCAACAGACGTAGGCTCAATTGATGAGAGTAAGCCAAACTAAGTGGTATCTATTAGTGATGATCTGGTCCTCAAATGATCATTTGCACTTCCAATTATTAGAGTTTCCGAATGAGATGACTTGTACTTCCATTCATAACTTCCTTCTAACTTATCTTGAATGTTTTCAACTTGATTAGATTCATCCTCTAAAGATTTGTCATCTTTTTCTGATTTTCTTGTATCTTCTGATTTTTCTAGATCTTTTGGTTTGTCTGCATCTGCTTCCTCTAGTTCCGGTAAACCTGTACTATCATCATCTTGCTTTGACTTTTCAAGGTCAAAATGTTTGTCATCAAATTTAACATGTATGGGTTCTTCGACAGTATGATTTTTCCTATTAAATACTCTATAAGACTTAGATATTTCAGAGTATTTAATGAAGGTACACTTTTGATGTGCACCCTAAACCCCAAAACAACATATATAGTAATTTATACTAGACTTTTTTGAATAAAATTCGCATCGAATAAAAAAAATATGTTTCCAAGAAAATAAGAATTTTTATAACTTATTTAGGATATCACGTTGCTCTAAATACACATGTAAAAGTTCAACTTTATTCCTTAATTAAAACAATGCAATCTAAATGAACTTGACTTAACTATAATTTCTTGATTTAATTCCAAAAACTTACTAGTACTTATAAAGTTTTCATACAAAAAGTCTTTTTAATTAAACAAGTGAAAGTAAAATACAAATTATAACTCTTAATTCCCAGTATCACCTATCAGAGCGGGGTTTCTCCCGAATTTGAACTTTAAGACTCATTATCTTGTAATAATTGCGATTTTGCAAACGCATGGCCAAGCCAGTCAAACACAAACAAGGAAGGAGGTGAGTTTCGAAATCATGTTGATAATATAATATAAGTAAGAAAAACACGCAATCAATTATAATAAACCGTATCATTATACAAACATTCTTCATGAAAAAAACATCACATTATAAAGTCAAAATCACTCAAGAGATATCAATACATTTCACTATAACATCAAATCATCTGAGAGAAATTATTATCGCACACGATACATATTGATCACAACAAAACAATCACAAGAAGATGCAATGCTATGCATGAGCTTAGACTCTACTTCACTATATGGTACATTCTAACTATGAAGTACTTGGTTAGGAGGCTTGATACTATGCCACCATCCTGGTGGACGGACAATTCAAATTGGCCACGTCCTCATAGATCCCCTCAACTCAACCTGAGACACATATACGCGACAGTCGAGGTAAATGTGTGTTGCATGGTAGCTTCCGACATTTGGAGTGCTACCTCCAAGTCACCTAGGAATTCCCCACCCGAATACCTCCAAGGTCGAACAATCTTGCATTAAGGCTCAACAGTAACCGCCACGATCATACTCATACAGTTGTACTTTCCCGGAATCACTAGGCTTGTCAGGCCCTACCTATATGATGACGAAATGATCTCCAGTTCAAAAATTCACATCAACTTCAAATATTTCAAACATCTATTTTCTCCCCTCGTTAGCATAGACTACTCCATTAATAGTATCATCTTTAGCACAAGTTGGAATCATCACTATTTCATCAATTATGGAGTACTTTAGTAATTTCATCACAAATTCAAAACGTCACTATCATTAATCATATTTCATCATATAAATTCATCACAATTTTATAGCATCACTATCATTAATCAAACATCATCACAACAAAGTCAAAACAAATCAATGTGATAAGTCCAATCGGAAGATTAGAATGTCAAATTCACACATATAGCTGTTGAGATATAATGAGCACTTAAAATAATCAAATTGAAGGCCTGGTTGGTTAAAATAAGCCTACAAATTGATCTGCATAAGGAAAAAAGTACACTACATAGTACTATTTGACAAAAAGACAAAAGTACACTACATAATACTGTTTGACATGACTTGCTGCACATATCTTAGTTCAGGGAGTTGTTCCAACGATCCTATGGCAGAGCACCCAACATTTAGATTTTCTCCACTCTCCAACAAGGCAAGAACATTATGAGTTGATCAAGAGCATTCTGGACAAAATTACACTACACTTAAAATGATTGATTCAGATGATTGTTGGCACCTTACAAAGTGTGTCCAACGACTCTTTTCAGTTTAAACTGAATATTCAAGTCTCTCATCTGTTGGAACCAAGTTGGTTCTAAGTACTTAAGATTTTGATGCTTACAAATGTACTCAATGTAAACTTATTTTGTACTTTGAATTGTTAAGTTAAATGCCCCAGAAACTGAAGGAAACAGAAGCAGAGATCAAAGGAAAATGAATTCTGGAATTTCCAGAAGATGTTCCAGGATGTCAAAACATCACCAGAGGATATGTTTGGTGGCCCAGAACAGAAGCAATAAAAATCATAATGCAACATGGATCATACCATTGGAAAGCCTGCTAGAAGGAGAGTTGTTCCAGACAAACAGGAGTCGAATATCAATTTTATTCCAGAAGTTATTCTAACCAGAAGATGGCCTGGCAGTGAAAAATTACACAGTCCAGACTTGTTCCAGACTTGAACAGAAGGTATGTTTATGAGTTCAGAACAAGAGGATCAATCCAGATTTGGCCAAGACCATAAGATAGCATGATTCAGGACATGGAACTAAGTCCAGACCAAAAGAAATGAGTTCCAGAATCAATCCAGACCTGGTCCAAAATTAAAGGTAAAATGTCCAGACAGAAATATTTTTTGTTCAAGTTAATTTCAGTTTGTTCCAGACCAAAGTCCAGAATCTGTCCAGATCAGAGTAAAAACTTCCAGATCAATGGTTCAGAAATAATTATTTGGTCCAGTGATGGTCCAGATCAGAAAATCAGACCATGGCCCAGTGGTGGCCGAAATCAGAGGGACAGACTGTACAGTCCAGCAAAGGCCGAAATCAGAGGATTACAGCATATCAATTCGACTGGTCTAGTTGTGGAATATCGCATGAAGATCCAAGGGTGCAGATTTGATCATGAGGATTAAAGAATCTGAGAAAAACGTTCAAAACAGAATTGGAGAAAAAGGCTCAACACAGAATCTGAGCAAATTACTCCAGAATATTCTCAAAACAGATTAATCTAAATATACTGCAGAAGTAAAGCATCAGTGAAGTTCTAAAGTTCAACTATAAATAGAGACTTAATGCTGAAGAATAAAGTATTGAAAAACACAAGAACTCAAGCTTCAATTCAAAGATATCTAAGAGTTCAAAAGAGAGAAACACAAATGAACAAGAGCAATATTTTCTAAGTGTTTTCGAGAGAGAAATACAGTGCAACAAACAGCTTTCCAGAAGCAACGTTGCGAAGTTCTAAACCTTTATTATAGTGGTGTAGATTCCTTCTTCAATCTGGGGTTGTCAAATTGGTAGGAGAAGACTTAGCTGGTTTAGTTAAGGTGTTGTTGTTCCTCAAAAGTCTGGGGTTGTCAGGCTGTTTGGGAAGACTGACTTGAAGGGTCAGTGGTGTTGTAATTCAAAGGAGTTTGAATTAGTAAAAGGCCTTCTAGAGGAAGGGACTGGACGTAGCCTAGTTAATGGTGAACTAGTATAAATTGCTGTGTTATTATGTTATTATTATCCGCTGCTGAATCTGATTAATTATTTATCAAATAATTCAATTCAATATTTAATAAAATAGCAAAAGAAATTAAGTTTGACAAACACAATTCAACCCCCTTCTCGTGTTTGCACCTTCAATTGGCATCAGAGCTTGGTCTCAAGGCTGAGCACTTTACAGTGTTTGAGGAAAGATCCAAGGGATCAACATGTCCAAATTCAATGAAGAAGCTACTGGAGGAAACATCAACAGACCACCTCTGTTTGATGGAGAACGATTTGAATACTGGAAGGACAGGCTGAGAAGTTTTTTTATTTCACAAGATCCTGAACTTTGGGACTTGGTGGAAGATGGTTATACTACTCCAGAAGATGCTGATGGTATTAAAATTTCCAGAAGAGATATGGATGCTGATCAGAAGAAGATGTTCAAGTTGCATCACAAATCCAGAACATTCATGATCAATGCAATCACGTTCAAACAGTTCGACAAATGCACTAACAGAGAAACAGCAAAGAGCAACTATGATAGTTTGATTCTGACTTACGAAGGCAGTAAGCAAGTCCAAGAAGCAAAGGCTAACATTCTAGTCAAGAAGTACGAGTTATTCAAGATGGAAGAAGATGAACCCAAGAAGAAGAACAAAACTCTAGCCCTGAAATCCAAGCAGAAGAAGGCTTTGAAAGCAACATCAGAAAATAGTGATTCAGACGATCAAAGTCTGAACTCAGAGGAAGAAGAAATTGCTTTCTTATCCAGGAAGTTCAGAAAGATGTGGCATAACAGAAGGTATAAATTTCCCCAGAGATATTCTAATCAGTCTAACAAAAGAAGTGATGATACACATGACAAGAAAGGTATCATCTGCTACAGATGCAATGAATCTGGACATATCAAGTCAGAATGTCCAAATATGGAGAAAGGGAAGTACCAGAGGAAAGATTTCAGAACTAAAAAGAAAACCATGATGGCTACATTGGATGATTCTGATGACTCTTCTGAAGATGAACAAGCAGATTTGGCTATGATGGCTCACACCAACTCTGGATCCAACACAGAATCTGATTCTGGAAGAGAATCAGAAGATGATGAAACTGAGGTATATTCTGAATTCACTCGATCTGATTTGATTACTGTTCTGAATGATTTTTTAAACTGTAATTACAAATTATCTTTAAAACTGAAAACTCTTAAGAAAGAAAATACAAATCTAACACAAGAAGTTAATGTTTTAAAAATCAGATTGCAGAATTTAAAACAGAAAGTGTTATTCTTGAAACTGATATTGCAGAATTGAAAACAGAGAATGTATGCTTGAAAAACAGTTTTGCTGAACTTAAAGATGAAAGTTTAAATCTGAAAAATAATCATAATTCAACAGCAATTGAAAATACCACAAGTAATTCTGATATGCATGAACAAGTTCTTCAAGAATTTCTTGATAGTGGTATAGAAAGAAACAAATATGCTTCTATGATTTATGGAGTCAGTAGGAACGGAAATAGAGGTATAGGATTTGAAGAAACAATAATTAAACCTAAACCTATGTTTAAACTTGTTCCCTCTGATATAGTGTGTACTGTTTGTTACAAGAAAGGTCACTCTGAATTATCTTGTCCAATGGTAAAATCTGAACAAGATCAGAGAGCTGTTAAGACTAACAAACCTGGACCCAATCAGTTTTGGGTACCAAAAGATAAAATTGTCTATGTTGCAGATATTCTGAGCAACCAGAAGGAGACACCAACAATGGTGCCTGGACAATGGATGTTGGCAACGCACAAGCAGAAGAAGGTTTATGTTCCAATATCTACCAAACAGAAGCCAAGTGACTCTGGTAGAAGAAGAACTGGTCAACACAATACCTATCAGAACCAGAACCAGAATTATAGGAGGAACAGGAAATATCATAGATATCACACGAACCAGACCCAGAACTGGAACCAGTACCAGTAGCACAGAAACTGGAACCAGAACCAGAACTGGAACCAGTATTAGAGGTACAAGAACTGGAACCAGAAGCAACACTGGAACCAGAACCAGAACTGGAGGCACAGAAATTGGAACCAGAATCAACACTGGAACCAAAATCAGAATCAGTACCAGAACCAGAACCTGAACAGGTATCAGTATCAAAGGTTGAGGTATGATCATCAGAACTACTTTAATTATCACAATCAGTATAATTACCAGAATCACCATAAGTTCCAGAATCACCAGAGGAACATGGTGTATCAGCCAAAAGAGATGAATCAGAATCAGGAGAGTTCTTCAAACACTCCAGTGAGATTCATCAAAACTACAAACCTGGAGGGAATTCAAATTCCCTCATCCAAACTATGCAATCTCAGAACATATAGATTAGGAATCTGAAAATCAGAAGTAAGAGGATTTTCAGAACTGAGGCTACATCTTGCTGTTAATACTGTTATTATTTAATATTTATGTTTACTATGATAACAAGAAGCTTGATCTTAACAAATCAAAGCTAGATAATTGTTCTGCAGGTTTTCAAATTGTCAGAGGAACCAGGTGATTCACACGAATTAAACACCTCAGAAGAAACAACATTCCAGTGGTTTCAAAAACAAACAGAAACCACCAGAAGCAGAATTAATGGTTTGGCTGTACTAAGTTCATTTTTAAATTAATGGATTTATATTATGTTATATAACAAACTGCTTGATCTTGAAAAATCTTCAAAAGATAAATCTGATCAAATCAGAAACAACCAAAATAAGCCAGAAGAGAAATCTGGATATTTACCAGAATCTGAAGCTGTTACAGATTCACCAGAACCAGAAGCTGATCTATCAGGATCAGAAGATGTTACAGATCTTCCAGAACTAGAAGCTGATGTTGATGAAGCTTTGGCAGAGGAAGGGTGGATACTTGCAATGCAAGAAGAGCTGAATGAATTCCAAATGAATGATGTTTGGGATCTGGCATCCAGACCAAACAAAAACATTATTGGAACCAAGTAGGTGTTCAGAAACAAATTCAATGAAAAGGGTGAAGTTGTAGCTCAAGGATACAGTCAACAGGAAGAGTTTTCTGATCTAATGCAGAAGGAGTTCCAAATGAGCATGATGGGAGAACTTAAGTTCTTCCTGGGAATGCAGATTCATCAAGGTAAAACAGGTATACTCATTCATCAATCTAAATACACCAAAGAACTTCTTAAAAAGTTCAAGATGAGTGACTGCAAGCCTATGGCCACCCCCATGCACCCAACCTGCTCACTTGAGAAAGATGAAACCAGTAAAAAGGTAGACCAGAAAATCTATAGAGGAATGATAGGATCATTACTCTACCTTACTGCATCTAGACCTGATATCATATTTAGTGTGTGTGTATGTGCTCGATTTCAATCTGATCCTAGAAAATCTCATCTAACTGCTGTTAAAGAATCCTTAGATACCTAAAAGGCACTACCAACCTCACCTTGTTTTACAAGAAAACTCCTACATACAAACTGAGTGGATACTGTGATTCTGACTATGATGGAGATAAACTTGAAAGAAAAAGCACCAGTGGCTATTGTACCTTTTTAGGAGACAATTTAATTTCTTGGTCCAGTAAGAGGCAACACACTATTGCCATGTCAACAACAGAGGCTGAATACATTTCAACAGCTGGCTGCAGCTCTCAACTACTCTGGATGAAGCATCAACTTGAAGACTACAAAATATTAGAATCCAACATACCCATCTATTGTGATAACACCTCTACAATTTGCCTCACCAAAAATCCTATCCTACATTCTAGAGCCAAACACATAGAAATCAAACACCACTTCATCAGAGATTATGTTCAGAAACGAGTACTCAACATTCAGTTTATGGACACTTATCATCAATGGGCTGATATCTTCACCAAGGCATTACCAGAAGATAGGTTCGAGTTCATTAAGAAGCATCTCAGCATGACCTCCATATATGACTAGCTCAAGTAGTCATCTTAGGAGTTTTTAAAATTTCTTGCAATTTTATTTTATTCAGTTTTTACTTTCTATAATTTGTAAAGAGAAAAACAAACAAAAAATACAACAATAGTAGGACCACTTTTTGGCTGATGACAAAAAGGGGGAGAAAGAGAGAGAGAGGGGAAATAAGTAGAAAAGGAGAGATAAAAAGAAAGAAGGAGAGAAAAAGAAAGAGAGAAAACAGAAGGAGTTGAAAAGGAGAGGAAACAGGGAGAGAGAAAAACAAAGAAAGAAAAACAAAGAGTGAAAACAGAAGGAGTTGAAAAGGAGAGGAATCAGGGAGAGAGAAAAAGAAAGAGTGAAAAGAGAAGGAGTTGAAAAGGAAAGGAGAAGAGAAGAAAAGAAAGAGAGAACAAAGAAGGAGTTGAAAAGGAGAGTATCAGACTTAGGGGGAGAGATTGGTCTGAGGGGGAGTAATTCAAAGTTTCGAGTCATAAGTTAGCAAAATAAGTTAAGGTTTTGTCATCATCAAAAAGGGGGAGATTGTTGGAACCAAGTTGGTTCTAAGTTCTTAGGATTTTGATGCTTACAAATGTACTCAATGTAAACTTATTTTGTACTTTGAATTGTTAAGTTAAATGCCCTAGAAACTGAAGGAAACAGAAGCAGAGATCAAAGGAAAATGAATTCTGGAATTTCCAGAAGATGTTCCAGGATGTCAAAACATCACCAGAGGATATGTTTAGTGGCCCAGAACAGAAGGAATAAAAATCATAATGCAACATGGATCATACCATTGGAAAGCCTGCCATAAGGAGAGTTGTTCCAGACAAACAGGAGTCGAATATCAATTTTATTCCATAAGTTATTCTAACCAAAAGATGGCCTGGCAGTGAAAAATTACACAGTCCAGACTTGACCAGAAGGTATGTTTATGAGTCCAGAACAAGAGGATCAATCCAGATTTGGCCAAGACCATAAGATAGCATGATTCAGGACATGGAACTAAGTCCAGACCAAAAGAAATGAGTTCCAGAATCAATCCAGACCTGGTCCAAAATTAAAGGTAAAATGTCCAGACTAAAATATTTTTGGTTCAAGTTAATTTTAGTTTGTTCCAGACCAAAGTCCAGAATCTGTCCAGATCAGAGTAAAAACTTCCAGATCAACGGTTCAGAAATAATTATTTGGTCCAGTGATGGTCCAGATTAGAAAATCAGACCATGGCCCAGTGGTGGCCGAAATCAGAGGGACAGACTGTGCAGTCCAGCAAATGTCGAAATCAGAGGATTACAGCATATCAATTCGACTGGTCCAGTTGTGGAATATCGCATGAAGATCCAAGGGTGCAGATTTGATCATGAGGATTAAAGAATCTGAGAAAAACGTTCAAAACAGAATTGGAGAAAAAGGCTCAAAACAGAATCTGAGCAAAAGGCTCAAAACAGAATTTGAGCAAATTACTCCAGAATATTCTCAAAACAGATTAATCTAAATATACTGCAGAAGTAAAGCATCAGTGAAGTTCTAAAGTTCAACTATAAATAGAGACTTAATGCTGAAGAATAAAGTATTGAAAAACACAAGAACTCAAGCTTCAATTCAAAGATATCTGAGAGTTCAAAAGAGAGAAACACAAATGAACAAGAGCAATATTTTCTAAGTGTTTTCGAGAGAGAAATACAGTGCAACAAACAGCTTTCCAGAAGCAACGTTGCAAAGTTCTAAACCTTTATTATAGTGGTGTAGATTCCTTCTTCAATCTGGGGTTGTCAGATTGGTAGGAGAAGACTTAGCTGGTTTAGTTAAGGTGTTGTTGTTCTTCAAAAGTCTGGGGTTGTCAGGCTGTTTGGGAAGACTGACTTGAAGGGTCAATGGTGTTGTAATTCAAAGGAGTTTGAATTAGTAAAAGGCCTTCTGGAGGAAGGGACTGGACGTAGCCTAGTTAACTGTGAACGAGTATAAATTGCTGTGTTATTATGTTATTATTATCCGCTGCTGAATCTGATTAATTATTTATTGAATAATTCAAATCAATATTTAATAAAACAGCAAAAGAAATTAAGTTTGACAAACACAATTCAACCCCCCCTTCTCGTGTTTGCACCTTCATCATCATCTATAAATAGAAGAGTATTTGAATGATGAAGACAAGAGTTTGACATACAATCAGAATTCACTTGTTCAAGTATGAACAAGTCAAAAACTTTTCAAGAAAAGTTCAACTCTCTTCACTATATCTCAGGATCATCCTTATTGAGTTTTACTTTGAATCAATCTAAAACAAGAGTTGAGAAGTTTTAGATCCCAAAAACATTTTATCATACACGTCATTTTGTAACTCAAGTCTATCTTCTATGTTAGGTTGAGTGTGTTTGTAAAATTCCTTTCTAGATTGAAAATTGATAATTGTAAAATTCTTTTCTAGTTTAAAAGGTGGTTGTGAAAATCCTTTCAAGGTTGAAAGGTGACTATAAAAATCATTTCTAGGTTGTAAGGTGGAGACTGTAATTGATCAAGGTTTGATAAAGAGAAAAGGTTCGAAGGAGAACGTTCTTGTTCTACAACACATAGTGAAAATCTCACAGTTGTGACCACTGGACTAGCCCGAGTTAAGTGAAATAGTATATTTTTTTGTGTGTGATCATTATATCCCTTATCTTTAATTATTTGAATGCACAAATAACACTTCGTTATCATTTTTTTTATTTACAACCTCTTAATTTTATATAAACTGTCAAGAACGTTCTGGTCAGTTAAGAGCTTACTAATCAACTTTTGATTATCAAGTTTAATCTTGAGTAAAGCATCGATTAAAGTGCATGAACTATATTTCAAAAGGGTCACAATTCAAATCCCCTTTTCTTGTGACCATTCATTCCACTTCAGTGTGTATATTCTAAATGCTCCAATATAATACACTAATATGAGTCATAAAAGAATATGGGAAACATATTTGATATGAATCACCAACTATTGTAAAGTATCTTCAACAAATAATTGGAGACTTGTTTACCACCCATTAGTTTAGTTATCAATTGATAAATTAATTTTCCCAACATTATGAGGAGAGAATAAGCAGCTGAAAATGTGAACCAGAAGTTCAAATGAATTACTTGAAATAGATTATTATCTTATATTGATTCGCGTATAAAGCAATGTGAAGAAAAATTCAAAAACATAATTCATTTACAAAGTTAAGCAAGACAAATATCAATTGTTAATACTCCTATCAAAATAAATGTTTATGTTGGACAATATAATATTGCAAATAAGTTTTTATCGCCCCTGAAGAATGGGAGACTAGTCGGTTCCAAAGATAAATATCCTCAAACAAGAAAAGAAACTAACAAAAAAAGGTGGCCCAAGTGAGGATATGAGAATTCCATAACGGTAATTTGACATAATTGATTTTCAATTCCAGAAGAACTGATTAGGTAGCTTAAACTGGTGAAAATAAAGAGATCTCAATAAATTATATCATGATTTGAATATGATGGAACCGAAAGGAAGTCAAATTGACAATATTTTTGCATATCATATAGCACTATATGCAATTATTGATAATGAGGATCATGAACTAAAGTTTATTATATATTATAGATAAGGAAATGCTTTGAAAATAGAAAGAAACAATTGAAGTTGAATTAAACTCCCTTTGCAAAGCAAAAGGCTTATGAACTAGTAGTCTGCACATCTGAATATGTGAAGCTAACTATATATGGTTGAATTTTCACGAGATAAGAAAATGAGAATGAAGAAATATATATTCACCTAAAGTGTATTCAAGAACCTTTACATATTTGATTAAAGTTAGTAGTTATAAAAGGCTAAATTTATATGAAGAATGAGTTACAACGTTTTTGTATGGCTCCCTTTATAGTCATGATTATTCAGAACTCCTTGAAGAATTTAATTTCCATGAGACATACAATTCAAACTATTGAAGAGACGACTTAATCAAAATGCGTAAGTCTTTTTATGTGCTCAAGTAATCTAGATGAACATTGTGTAATATTCATGAGTGAATATTTTCTAAATGGAGATATCACTACTAGAAAAACAGGATTTAGCGTCGGCCAAAAGCCGACGCTAACGTGGTTTTAGCGTTCCATTAGCGTCGGAGTCGGACCTAGGCTAAAACGGTCGAAGCTATTGCATAGCGTCGGCCAAATACCATCCGACGCTATATTAGCGTCGACTAGGCGGACGCTAAACCAACGCTAGCAAATAAAAAAACATCTGATGCTAAATAAGTATTTTTGCCACGTCATTTTTCCACGGCATTAAAAAATAGGTAGCGTAGGATGGCCAACGCTAAACTTAAATTAAAAATTTAGGGTTGACTTTTATTATATTAAAGCGTCGGACCGGCCGACGCTAAATTCATTCTCTAACTTCTTTGAAGGCTCCCTAGCCTCTTCGGCGACCTTGGTAGCCACTTGAGCTTGGGCCACTGAGCCCATCCTGAGCAATTTGTTCAGCTCAATTAAATATCGGCTTAACAACTTATGCAGTAAAAAACAATATAATAGGCGTTTGACCTTTATCGTCTATATAAAATCATATATATAGCAATAGAATACATATTTGTTTGATACTTTATTCTCTAATTTTATGGAAACTCAGTGAAATTGCAAAACATGCTTACTTATAATAGCATTGAAGCTTTAGCACATAAGACTGCATTACTGACAGATGGAAATCCATTGGCAAATGAAAGATTCAGACCCATTAATTTGTTAGGTGATGAATTCACTAGAATTGTAACATCATCAACACCATCATTGCCAATCATTGACCATCCCTCATTAGTAAACCCATTGAGTGCCTCATTGAAACCCCTGCCAAGAAATATAAGTAAGACTCGAAATTTAGATGCAATGAATTTCAACAAAAAATTATTCCTCAGTTGAATATACCTGCTCAATCGTTGGCCAAGTGCTCGAAGTGTTGTAGGTCGTCTACCCCACCCAGTGACATTAGACTGAGAAACTTCATGTAAAATCTGCCTTAGGTGACATAGGGCCTGGATGAAAATGATAAGATGATGAATATTTTCCAATTACAAAGAGTTTAAATTTAAATTACAACAAAAATCATCATAAATAATCAAATACAAAAATCCATACCACCATTGTTATCTTCTGAGCCAGCATTGTTGATGATTCATACAGTGGACGCGGTACTTCGGGAACACTCCATGGCTAAGAATAATACAAACATGTTTACGTTATTTTACGTTGGATGTTTGATGATAATATCAATGCAATAAAATAGATATGTAGCGCAACAAACATGCTTAAGTTATTTTATGTTGGATGTTTGTGTATTTTTAAGAGATTTCTTACAAATCTGAGACAGGAAAGCATTTAAGAAATGACTCAAATGTGCTCACAAGAGTTGTCTGCTTTTAACTACGCCCTCAAATCAAATAGAATTATTAAGGGTTCTTTGCATTCACTTACCACTAGGCTTCCATCTTCTAAAATAGATGTGTAGCGCAACAACCATAAGTCCCACACATGAGCCAATGTGGTTGGCGCATATAGCTGATCATCAAAAACTATGCAAATAAGATTTAGTCTATTAAGTTACAGAGTCACCATTCATCCACACTGAGTTTGAGTTTCTTTACCTGCATGTAAAGCAGCTCTATGGTTCCACCATTTGCTGTGGGAAGCACATTCAGAGTATCCACAGCTCGGCAATCATGATACCATGTGGGTCGATCTTTAAGGATTTCTGCAACCTGAAAGAGAACGGTTTATCATGCCACCCACGAACATCGACAAAACAATTATCACAAAGACAATAAATTCAAAGCACTAACCCTTGTAGGTTCTAGACCCACTAGGCCACATGCTCTTGCTGCCACACCAGGGGAACTACTTTGAAGACTGGATATCCTAAATTCATTCCAACAATCATACTCATTTGATCCTCAAGTGATATGTAAGTTTTAACTTTTATGTGCATAAGTTAACCAGGATAATTCACTCTCAACATGCGGTGAATATTCTGACCTCTCACCATAACTAAGTACACCAACATGAGATCATTGGAATTGGAAAAAGTTACATTAAATCTCCAAAAATACAGAACAAAACTTGCAACTAGAGAAAAAGGACTTACAGGCAAGAAAGAACCAAGTTGAACAACCCCATGAGGAAGCACAGGAGTAACTGCTACGGTTTGCAAAAACAATACAATACAGTATGATGAAACAACAATGAAAAGTGCGATAACAAAACATGGAGCAAAATGAAAATTGCAAACCTGCATTCCAGCTAACAATTGGTAATGCACTGCAACATATACCTAAAAGAGCACACTCATATAAGAAATCGAAATGAAGTTCAAAAGTATATACAATTAGAGTCAGAACACCAATTAAATTTATTGAGCACGGACGGTGCACAAGCTTTCAAAAACTTAGCCCTTCCACCAAACTTATTGATAATCACATCACAACCATGGTTTTAAATTGCAGCCAACAACCGCAATTGCATCTGCAACATAAAGGATTTTGAGGTCTCTAAAACGGCATCAGAACCGTAATTTTGCAGATAAGAAAAACAACATCGGAGCGATCAGTATCTGGACTAGGCTGCACAAATAAAAAAAATTATTGACAATGTATATATGATGTTTAAATGTTTGTTCAAGCATGCACACAAAAAATAGAAATGAAACCCTTAGTAACAAAGATATCCATCAGAAGTTGGGGGGTGAGGTTGTTCAAAGATGTAAATTTGGCCTACCCCATCACAATGGAAAAAAATATTGAATAATAAAACAACTAGTTGATAAAAAAATATTAGAGCCATTGGATTAATTACCTTCATTCCAGGCATTTGGACCCACTTAAACAGCAGTTCCAATAGCCTTTGAAAGAAACTCTACTAAAGTTTCCTCTGCAATGGACAAAAGCCTAGAGAAAAAAATGCCACATGATTTCATAAGGCCAAACATACACAACCAAAATTTCACAAACAAGGACAACAAAAAGGGACCCAATAATCATATTCCCACTAACCCTGCAAGACTAGCATCCATTGGGTGATGTTGAGCTGTCAAACTGCGTTGACCACTAGTCACCACTGAATCATAGCTTGTGTCTTTGGTTGCAAGAGTAGTCTGCACAAAAATCACCATTCTAACTCAATTCTAGTAATAATACTCTAAATTAAGAAATAATTGATTAAAAAACATTCTAAAGTAAGCACAAAAAAAACCATACATTTTCAGTATGTTGGCGAAAGTAGCCATTTTCATACACCAAATGAGACACTTGTTTCTGCAACCTATCATTCGCCTCCATCAGTAGCTTATTCATAGCAGTCAGTTTCTTATTCACAGCTTGCAGCCGTGAAGCCTCTTTTCTCTGCTTTTTAACATCTAAATTAACAACAAAGACAAACCACCCTCATTAAGATCATTACATAAACTAGTTCCTAACATAACTTTAAGCATATAACATAACTAATTAAGTATTTATGCCAATAAATAATTTCAAATAAACCAATCCAAATAGATAAGATCTTAAGTCAAAACATAGCTCCCTCAACTGTAGCTTGACTGACAGTAATAAGGAGAACTTCAGCTTAGAGCCTTCTCATGGCCAATTGTTGGCAGACAAGAGTCCAAGGTTAGGTAAGATAAGTTCAACGATTCAACATCAATAACAGTTTACACAACCAAAGCAAAAAGGTGAAATGAATTACAAGAGAAAGAACGATGACATAGCTTAGAAAATTGATATTGAGAAGGCTTATCATTAGCTCTCTAGATAGACATTTCAATTTTTCTAGCACCAAGCGAATAATCGACTAGAGAAAAACAACAAGCATCGAGCACTTCTTGCAGATAAGAAAAACAACATCGGAGCGATCAGTATCCAAAGCAAAAAGGTGAAATGAATTTCATTACCTTTGGATCGTTCGGTTTCTGCTCCAAAAGTTGATGCAAAACCTCAAGGCATTCATCAAAGTTACCAAATTGATAATGCATAGCGGCTTCTTTAGCCATAGCGACAGTGATAGTGAGTCCTCCGTCTTCGACTTCGGTGGTGGCGGTTGATGACGAAGAAGACGGTTTCAAATCTTGATATTCCATAGCGAGATCGAGTAATCAGAATAGACAAATCGTATTGTGAAAGGTTTTGGGGAAGAGATAGAGAAGAGCCCTAAAATTTAGTGAGGAGAAAAGTGAAGTGAAATGAAATGAAGAGAAAAATCCTTGCTCTTTGTTTTTTGCTAGCTTGGATAGAGATGAGTGTGAGCCGAATCGGGGATGGTTCAGATAGAAAGAGAGTGGAAGTTTTGGAGACTAGGAGATTCATTTTTAATTTCTCAAATAATATTAAAAAGTTTAATTTTAAAAAATCATACACCGTAGCGTCGGCACATCCGACGCTAACTATTAAAATAAATTAAAAAATAAACTAGTGTCTTCCTAATTTTATGTAGTGTCGGCTAAGCCAACGCTAATTATTAATAAAATCAAAAAAATAAATTTGGTACACTAGCGTTGGCTTGACCGACGCTATTCCGACACTAGTTAGCGTCAGTGTCGTGGCCGACGCTAAATATGGTAGCTAAAATGGATTTTTCTTGTAGTGTATGGAAATGGCATCATTTGAAATCTAATTTCGTAAAGAAATAGTTTGAGATGAATATGAAGCAAAAATAAAGATTTGTTTGAGATTACAAAATAAATACTTCAATAATATTTATGTAAATTATGAAGTTTATATAGCAAAGGTTCTAAATGGTTATACATGAACAAGTCAAATCAGTTGTGCACTTTGAATGTTGTAAGGTCATTAATTGTGGATAACTGTCTTTTTAGAGATCGAGAAAAATGATGATTACTACTATGTCTTGAAAAACCATATATTAGTGCAATCAAATGATAATGTATCTTGTTAATTATTTGTTGTTAAACAATAAGGCAAGGGAACTACTTTACATATACAACGACACTAGAAAATGGTTAAGTATATATACTTTGTTATATTAGAGATACAAGTTATTTGTCTAATTATCATATACAACATAAATGAAGTTATTTGCTTATACGAGGAAGTACAAACATTTCGTGGAGATATGTAAAACAAGCCACAACAACAATATCATTAAATGATAACGAAGTTTTAGCACTATATGAGAAAAGTGAATAATGTATTTTGGTTGAAGTATGTAATTCAAGAGATTTGTGGCTTTTCTTCTATAAAAGGTTATCTGAAGGTTATAGAATACAAGATAGAACAAATCTTTCAACAAATCATCGTCAATTGAAACTTTTGAGCAACAAGTACAAAAGTTTACTTAGCGGCTAATTTTTCAAAGATAATTGTCTGCATGATGGGGAGAAACAAATGTATTATGCACAATTTTTTTCTCGCACAAAAGATAATGTCCAATTTTTCCTTTACTGATATTTTCCCATTGTGTTTTTTCTAATAAGGTTTTAATGATGCATATTGTAAGACCTAATACCAAAGATCTAGAATTTGGCATTATAATCCACACATCTCAATAATGTAGACTCAAATAAGACAAGGCAAACAACAAGAATCAAATTTAGACAATTGAACTACATATAGAATTATAGTTCACAATTGTTTAAAACTGATTCATAAGGTATAATGGATTAACCAAGTCTCTGAATTTAAATTTTACATAAACTTTTAATACATGAAGCCCTACTACATTGTGGCTAATAATTAAAAACTAAAATTAATCCTCCAACATCAAAATTCTCCAGAACTACTGCTATATTTTAAACAAAACCCCAACCAGTGTCCTGATTGTTCTTCCTTTACCTATTGTTTCATGCCTGAAAAAACCCATCAAATGTCCTACCATGACTTGAGCCATGTATGCCATGAATTTATATGAATGAGATGCATTACGAGATGTTATGTCATGCATACATTATGTTCCCAACAGCTTAAAGAAACACAATTTAACTCATATAAAATAAATTCTAAGTCCCTATTCAGAGCTGGAACTAGAGGCGAAAACTGGACCAAAGGCAACCTATTGAAGACATTTTACCAAAGACCAAAATTCTAGATTCGTGTACAAATCAGAGGCAACAGCAGTAACAAGCATAATTTGTGCTCAACAAGCTTACTAACTTTGAAACAAGGTCTGAGAATCTAATTAAATAGTCTTAACACATAAATTGATTTTAAAACAACATACAATCAGAGTTTACAACATGCATGCCATCAAACATAATTTAAGAGCAATTTGTGAAAATGTCCTATATGCTTAATCATTCCTTTTTTGCTGATTCCCACTAATTTCTTTCATTTCCTTTCCCCAAATCAATTCATAATTTATTAAAAAAACTGTAGAATGATTTTATTCCTCAATCTTACATGATAAAAAAAAACTTAATGAAAACAACTCACCGTTGTATAATAAGAAAGAGTGATGTTTCAAAGTCGTTTTTCTGAACTCCTCTTAACTTCAAGCTCCTCAATTCAATTCATTTTCTCTTAGATGGGTCAGGTTCTTCCTTGCCTTACCGAGTTGGTTGGATTTTAAAAAAATTAGAGGGACGGATTTGGACATGCAAGAGGGGAAAACAGTTGTCAAAAGTCTTAGGAAACTTTTGGTTCTAAAAGATTTGGGGAAGGAAGGGAAATGGAAGGTTTGGAGTTGAAATGAACAGTAACAATGGATAAGGCTTGGGGCTGCGCACGGGAAGAAGAAACAAGGATGGGAAAAATGAGAATTTTTTTCTTCTTCTGGGAATGGTACTTAACGGGAAGTATAAAGCGATTTCTCTTCTTGCACCTTTAGACTTATCCAAATATTACCCTACTACCCCTTCCCTAATTAATCATGTTTTAAACCACTTATTTTATTTTTAATTTAATAGTTTCACTAATTAAATTCTAACTTTAAAAAGAAATTATATTATTAAGTGGGTTGTTATATCATCCACCACTTAATAAAAAATTTGCCCTCAAAATTTAGGGAATTACCTATTGGAAAAGGTAAGGATACTCCCTCTGCATGTCTGCCTCTACTTCCCATGTTGCTTCCTCTGTAGAAGATCATTCCCAAACAACCTTCACTAAGGGAATTTCTTTGCTTCTCAATGCTTTTATACTTCTATCTATAATTTGGACTAGCATTGGGTCATAAGTAAGGTTTGACTTGAGTTGGACAGACTCATGACTCAAAATTTGATGAGGGTTAGGAATGTATTTCTTTAATTGGGAGACATGAAAAACATTGTGTAGATTGGATAAATTGGGTGGCAAAGCTATTTTGTATGCAGAGGGACCTATCCTCTGCAAAATTTGAAAGGGTCCAACAAAACGAGGGTTTAGCTTCTTGACATTTAGCATTGTTCTAATGCCAATAATGAGGGTAACCCTAAAAAAAACATGATCCCCCTCCTAAAACCCCAAGGGTTTCCTTATGTTATTAGCATAGCTTTTTTGTCTGCTTTGGGCTATCCTTAATTTATCTTTAATGACCTTAATCTTTTAAGTGGTTTCTTGGATAACTTCAAGCCCTAATATCCCCTTATCCCTTACTTCTAACCAACATAAAGGTGTCCTATATTTTCTCTTGTACAAAGCCTCATGAGGTGTCATGCCAATGATAGCATGGTAACTGTTGTTGTAGGCAAATTCTACCATAGGCAAGTGGGTATCATAGTTTCCCTTTTCCTCTAAAGTGTATGCTCTTAGCATATCCTCTAGGGTCTGAATGGTCATTTCATCTTGACCACCAGTTTGAGTGTGGTAAGCAATACTAAGGTGCAATCTAGTTATTAGAGACTTTTGAAAGGCCTTTCAACATATGAAGGTAAACTTAGGGTCCCTATCTGATATGATACTAAGAGGTACCCCCATGCAACCTCACTATTTCCTTAATGAATAACTTGGCTAGTTTGAGGGTGTTGTATTTTGACCTTACTTGTCAGAAATGGGCTGACTTGGTTAATTTGCTTACAATTACCCAAATGGAATCATACCCAGTGTGCGTATGTGGCAAACATGCAACAAAATCCATGGAAATTAAGTCCTATTTCCATTTAGGTATTTCTAGAGGCTGCAACAATCATGTTGGCCTCTAATGTTCTATTTTCACCTTTTGACAAGTCAGGCATTGGCCCACAAAAGTAGCCACATCAATTTTTTATATCTGGCCAACAATAGTTTTTCTTAAGGCCTTGGTACATCTTAGTGCATCCCGGATGGATGGTTAGGTTACTTTTGTGAGCTTCCTCTAGGATCAGTCTCTTTAGTTCTGAATCATTAGGTACACAAATTCTACCTTGAAACAAAATTCTCCCATCTCTTGCTCTTGTAAATCTTTCTTGGTCTTTTCTAAGTTGCAACTCCACATCCTGCCCATGAGATTGCCTAATTTGGTCTCTAAGGTCACTAGTTATTTCTAGTTTACTTAAATGAATTCCCCCTTGGAGGATTGTCATCTTCAGGTTCAAGTCCCTAAGGTTTTCCAGCAATGCAAGTTCTTGGACCATCTTATAAGACATATGTAGGAACTTTTTGCTCGATGCATCAGCCATGACATTGGCCTTGCCTAGGTGGTATTTCAGTTGAAATTCATAATCTTTCAAGAACTATACCCACATTCTTTGCCTCATGTTAAGTTCCCTTTGGTCAAAGAGATACTTTAGGCTCTTGTGATCACTGAAAACATCAAATTGTGCTCCATATAGACGATGTCTCCATATCTTTAAGGCAAACACTATGGAGTCAATTCTAGGTCATGAGAGGGATAGTTCCCCTCATGAGGCTTCAGTTTCCTTGAAGCATAAGCCACTACTTATCTGTTTTGCATCAATACACAGTCTAAACCTTTAAGGAGTGTATCACAATACACTTCAAAACATAAGGTTTGATCTGGTATTGCCAGCACAAGGGCAATGGTTATCATGGTCTTAAGAGTCTGAAAACTCTTTTCACCTTCCTGATCCCACACAAAGGGTTGGTTCTTCCTAGTCAGTTTGGTCCGTGCTAAGGCAATTTGGGAGAATTTCCTAATGAATTTCCTATAGTACCCTGCTAGCTCTAAGAAACTCTTAACCTCTGTCACATTCCTATGTTGTTCCCATTTCAGCATTGCCTCTACTTTAGAGGGATCCACTGCCACTCTTTCCTTACTGATCGCATGGCCTAGAAACTTTACTTCTGACATCCAAAACTCACATTTTCTTGGTTTGGCATAAAGTTTTCTATCCCTAAGTACTTGCAACACTATTTGAAGATGACTTGCATGTTCCTCTGCGGTTTAAGAGTATATTAGTATGTCATCTATAAATACTACCACAAATTTATCTAAGTATGGGCTACAAATCCTATTCATGCAATCCTTGAACACAGTTGGGGCATTGGTTACACCAAAAGGCATAACCAAAAAATCATAATGCCCATACCTAGTTCTAAAAGTTGTTTTTGGTACATCCTCTGATTTTAATCTAATTTGGCGGTACCTTGATCTCAAGTGAATTTTGGAGAATATAATGGCTCCTCCTAATTGGTCTAGAAGGTCATCAATTCTAGGTAGAGGGTATTTATTCTTGATGGTTACTTTATTCAACTTTCTATAATCTATACATAATCTCATACTTCCATCCTTCTTCTTTACTAAGAGCATAGAGGCTCCCTAAGGGGACACACTTGGTCTGATAAACTGCTTGGTTATCAAATCCTCTAATTGGTTTTTCAACTCAGTTAATTATAATGGGGACATTCTATAAGGGGCAATGAAGATTGGTACTATTCCAAGAACCAAGTGTATTGAGAACTCTATTTCTCTTTCAGGAGGCAAGGATGTCACATCCTCTAGAAAGACATCCTCAAACTCACTGACTATAGGAATATTGGACAAGTACATTTCAGACCCTAAGTTAGAGGATAGTAGTAATAGTATGCCTTGAACCCATTGGTTAGACATTGGAAGAGTTGAGAATTGTTGGTTAAGGAGAGGAATTTGGTTTCCTTTGGTTGGGGAATTCCTGGAGGAATTATGACTTTCCTTCCATGGCAAACTAGAGTTACTGAATGGTTTGACATCGAGAGCCATTCCTAATATGATGTCTAAGCCCTTAAGAGGCAAACAAACTAGGTTTATTAGAAAAACTTTATCATACAGGGTGATTGGACATTGGTGGCATACTAAGAAGTTCTCTATTGAATTCTTATCTACAGTGCTTACAACTAAGGGAATATGCATTTTAAGTACACGAAGATTATGTTGCAAAACAAAATCAGAAAAGATGAAAGAATGGGATGCACCAATGTCAAACATGACAATTAAAGGGATTTGATTTATGAATCCAGTGCCAGTTATTAGATTATGATTCATACATTTCTTTGCACTAAGAGCAAAGACCCTCCCAGCATTGGGCTTCTTTGGGTTAGACTCTGTTTGCCGTTGGCACCCTGGGCGATTTAAGTTCATGTGGCATGGCTGCTTGCAGTAATAGTAGACTTGTTTTCCTTCCAAACACTCCCCCATGATCTCTCCCACACTTGGAGCATCTCCTTGCTTTTGGAGAGTTGGAAGTTTGAATCTGTTTTCCCTTCCCTTAAGGGGTTCTTGTCCTCAATTATTGGTTAAACTTGTTTTGTTCTTTTTCCTGCTGCCATTTTGATTGCTTATCGTCATGGGCCTTCTTCATATTTTCCTCCACAATAAAACATTTATGCACCAAAGTGGAATAGTTGGCAAGTTCTAGGTGACCAATGTTTCCTCTGATTTATGGCCTCAGTCTCCACTCAAATTGATTTATTTTCCTCTCATCAGTTGGGGCATATTGAGCATGTGGTGATAATTTGGCCAATTCCTCAAACATGGCCACATATTCAGCAATGGACAATTCTCCTTGTTGTAGGTGTTCACACTCCAGTTTTTTCAACCTCTTAGCACTCTTTGGATAATACTTTTCCAAGAATTCCAGCTCAAACTGGTCCCAACGTGCAGGGGTTTCTTGTACTTGGAGGTAGTTTCTTGCACTTTTCCACCAATGTTCAGCCTCACCCTTTAGTAGTTGGGCAGCAAAAGACGCTTTATGTTCTTCTGTGCAAGGTATCACTTCAAAGATCTTCTTCATCTCATTAATCCATGCTTGAGCCTCAGTTGGATTATGATTGTCTTAGAATGTTGGGGGCTGAAGCTTGAGGAAACCATATAAGGCTCTTTTTGGGTTTTGGTTCCCACTTCCTTGTCCAGCCATTTGATTCACCAAGTTATGGGTGGCAGGGGCTTGCATCTGAATTGCCTCCATGAACTTTTCCCAGGGTTCAATAGCATGGGGTGGAAGAGTCCTACTGGTCTCAAAGGTGGCCTATCTCCTTGGCCTTTCTACATATCTCTGCATATCATACATCAAATATTAAGTTGATCAGACTTAATATTGAGTGAAATGACATTTAGAATATATAGTAAAAGTAAATGATTTTTTTAAACCCATAACCCATAGTCCTAATGGTTCGACCTGCTCTAATACCAAAATATAATACCTAATACCAAGCATCTAGAATTTGGCATAATAATCCATATATCTCAATAATGTAGAGGCAAGTAAGAAAAGGTAAACACCAAAAATCAAATTTCGACAATTGAACTACATATAGAATTATAGTTCACAATTGTTTGAAACTGATTCATAAGGTACAATAGATTAAACAAGTCTCTGAATTTAACTTTTACATAAACTTTTAATACATCAAGCCCTACTACATCATGGCTAATAGTTAAAAACTAAAATTAATCCTCCAACATCAAGTTGCTCCAGAATTACCCCCAGCTGCTAAATTTTAAAATGAATCAGGTGAGAAACAAATCAAAGTGAGTTCAAAAAAAATAATAAAGGGAAGGGCAGTAAAAATATCCCTCTCAAGGAGGCTTAGAAAATATGAAATGATATTCTTTTATGCAATAAAACACTTTCATAAAACTGTGTCAATTGACGACACCTGGTTCTGATTTAGAAATCCTTGAAATACATGACTGAAACTTTTCCTTAGAGTATGGAAAAGATGCCCAATTGTTTTAATGAGGGTCACCAAAACAATTGAACCTGAATGGTAAAGTTGGCTTGGCCACAACCCCAACCAGTGTCTCGGTTGTTTTTCCTTTACCTATTGTTTCATTCCTGAAACAACCCCATCAAACGTCCCACTATGACTTGAGCCATGAATGCCATGAGTTAATATGAATGAGATGCATTACGAGATGTTATGTCATGCATACATTATGTTCCCAACAGCTTAAGGAAACACAATTTAACTCATAAAATAAATTATAAGTTCCTGACTCAGAGCTGGAATCAAAGGCGAAAACTGGACCAAAGGCAACCTGTTGTAGACATTTTACCAGAGACAAAAATCTCAGATTCGCATACGTATCAGAGGCAACAACAGTAACAAGCATAATTTGTGCTCGACAAGCATACTAACTTTGAAACAAGGTCTGAGCATCTAATTAAATAGTTTTAATTCATAAATTGATTTTAAAACAACATACAATCAGAGTTTACAACATGCATGCCGTCAAACATAATTTAAGTGCAATTTCTGAAAATTTCCTATATGCTTAATCATTCCTTTTTCTCACTTATTCCCAATAATTTCTTTCATTTCCTTTTCCCCAAATCAATTCATAATTTATTAAGATAACTGGAAAATGATTTTATTCCCCAATCTCTCATGATAAAAAAAAAACTTAATGTAAAGAACTCATCGTTGTATAATAAGAATGAGTGATGTTTCAAAGTCATTTTTCTTAACTCCTCTTGACTTCAAGCTCCTCAATTCAGTTTGTTTTCTCTTGGTTGGGTCGGGTTCTTCCTTGCCTTACCGAGTTGGTTGGATTTTAAAAAAATGGAGGGACGGATTTGGACATGCAAGAGGGGAAAACAGTTTTCAAAAGTCTTAGGAACCTTTTGGTTCTAAAATATTTGGAGAAGGAAAGGAAATAGAAGGTTTGGAGTTGAAATGAATAGTAACAATGGATAAGGTTTTAGGACTGCGCATGGGAAAAAGAAGCAAGGTTGGGAAAAATGAGAATTTTTTTTTCTTTCTAGGAATGGTACTTAGGGGAAGTATAAAGTGAATTCCCTTCTTGACCCTTTGGACTTATTAGCCTACTACCCCTTCACTCATTAAATTCTAACTTAAAAAAAATATTTTTATTAAGTGGGTTGTTATACATATCCTCGATGAATATTCAAGGGGGAGTGTGAAGGCGCAAATACGAGAAGGGGGTTGAATTGTATTTTCCAAAGTTGATAACTTTTTGATAATTTATAAATAAATTAAAAACTAGTTTGGTTTTTGGTTACTTACTTGGAATAGAAGCAATCGGATTCAGAGGCATCAAGCAATGAAAGCATAATTAATTTGACACATAGATTTTGTCCTGTTCACCACTAACTTGGCTACATCCAGTTCCCTCATTCAGAAGGCTTTAATCCACTAATTCAAATACCTTGAATTACAAAGCACCTGACCCTCCAAGCTAGTCTTCCCAAACAGTCTGACAACCCCATACTTTTGAGGAACAACATCACCTTGACCCTAAAAGCCAAGTCTTCTCCTAACAACTTGACAACCCCATAATGAAGAAGAAACTAAACCATTATCGGGTTGGATACAAGAGATTGGAACTTGAGTAATTGCTTCTAGAAAGCTGATAATAATAATAACTCTCACACTCTAAGAAAAGAACACTTAGAAAATATTTCTAACTTGAAACGAGTATTTCTCTCTTTGAACTCTAAGACTACTTTTCGATACTTTTCTTCTTCAACCTTGAGTATCTATTTATAGTTAAAATTTGGGCTTCAATTTGGTCCTTGTTTTATTCCGAATTGTATTTTGTTCATATTGCGTTTCTAAATTCTTCAAATTGATTCTATTTGTAATTTGTTGTAGATAAATCTTGATCAAATCTTGATCAAATCTTCTTCAAATTTTGATCAAATATTTTTCAAATCTTAGTTAAATCTTCTACAAATCTCGACCATATCTTCTTTCATACCCTTTGAAGTCAAATATATTCTTCTCATAAAATATTTTTGTTTACATCAAAACTCTAAATGTAAAACCAACTTGGTTCCAACAGAGTCTTATGATATCAGGCTTATTAATTCCAATAGTGAATGTCCATTAATACTCACATATTTGCTTGTGTCCTATAAGTAAGACTCACATTGTAATAGAAAACACACAATAAGAGAATAATACTATTGACTCTCTTTTCTCTCAACTTCTCCTTCATCTTTATTCTCTAATACATTACTCTTGATTTGATTCGTTTAATAACATTTAGTTTAATTTTGATGGAGATGGATATGCCAGTATAGAAAGGGGTGGTGTGAGAGGGAGATATTTTATAAAATAATGTAGTGCAAAAAACAATCCCCTTAGATTTAGTTGTTTGTTTTGTGGATTTTTTTTCTCCATATGTCCCTTTTTGAATTTTTCTCTCTCTAAAATACCTCACTTTGAAACTAATATATCAAATGTCCTACTTGTTTGGACCTTCAGGAGGTTGTAGAGCGAAGATGCAACCATGTGAAAGATGTTTTTTTCCTCTTTCAAGAGGTCACAACCTAGGAATGCGACCATATAAACATAATTTTTTTAACAAATGAAAAATATATTAATTGATACATAAACAACAACGCTATTTAGTACGGTGGTAATGACTAAGGAAACACAATAACAAGTGTTAGTTTTTCATTGAGTGGTCAAACTTTTACTTCTTTATTTTATGTAGATCATGGGGGGAGAGGGTGAAAATAACCAATCAAAATCTTTCGTTACTTTTGCTCTCGTACTAATAATAATTTTTCATACATAAAATATATAAAAATAATAAAACAACTAAATTATATATTAATAAAATCCAAAAAAATACATTAAATGATGAAAATATACATCAAATTTTAATTATATTATAAATTCACCATTAGCAACTGTTGATGAATTAGATTCACACTTATTTACATTTTTTAAATTATATTTTTTTATACTTCTTAGATTCACACTTCTGTTCGGCTTCCATCAACAAATACCACAACCACCAGATGACATGAAAACCTATCATGAGGTCAACATGAAGTGTGACATTGATGATAATTGAGATTGAATTTGGAAGGTAGAGATTAAATATTGGAATAAATGTGAAAATTACGTATTGCAAGGTCATATAATAGAAGGTATTTTACACCACATCACAAAATAAATGAATTAGTTTAAGCAACACACCAAATTATTTATTTCTGTTAAACAATATATGTGTGATCCATGTTTGCATTTGCCAACATATCCTCACGTCCACTCAACCCCCTAATCAACCCTACAAGAACAAACCATACACCAAACCGCAAAACCGTCTTCATCATTGGTTCACCTAGATACCGAACCATACATTTCATATTATGTTCCACCACCACAACTACAAACCCCTACAAAAGCTCCATATTATGGTCCACCACCACCACATCTACATACACCTGCAGAAATGCCGACTCACTATTATGCTCCATCAATGTCAAAAATATAAACCCCCTATTACTCGACAGAACGCGAGATTTTCTATAATTTGTTTGGAACTCATTGCACAACTCCTGAGTTGGCTTGTGTTGTTTTTGATTTCATGTATAACCCCATGACTCAAAATTATATGGAGATAACTGATAGTAGCTCTAATCCACACAAATTATCAATAATTTGAGTTGCATCCAAATTTTAACAATTATCAATGACAATTCTTTAAAGTAAAAATTCACAATTCTCTCTATCTTTACACTTGGGACGACCACCTAATTTGTATCAATTCAATGAGTTCAATTTTAAACAACATATTATTTTCTCTTATTTTTTATTTATCAGATATCAATAAAGTCATTTTCACATTTTCAAAAGGTGGGATTACAAATATGGACACATATTTTATTGTTACTTTAATGTCATGAAAATTTGCAAATTTGATATAAAGGTGGTATTACAAATACACATAAAAGTAACAATAAAATATATTTGTATAAAATATACTTCACCATTAAATAATAATTTAATTAATATACATTATTGACATCAATATAAAGATTTTTTGTTTCTAGCAATTACTAATTATACTAACATACGTTTTCTGTTTCATGTCACTTTAATAAGATAAAAAATTCTTAAAATAAAGATCATTTACAATTTTCAATATAAATTTAATTATTTTTTTCTATATTATTCTTCAATAAATACTATATATACAAACTTCAAAATATTACTATATTTATATTGATAATAGTGAAAAAAACACCAATGGTTAAGATGGACAATTTAGTAAAATGATTTTTTTTTCTTTCTATTTGTTGCATTTTTTAATATGTATGCAAAAATCTTAAACGACATTTATTGTGAGACGAAGAGAGTAACATTTAAAAATTTTTTACATCTTATGTATTGTCAATCAATTATAAATTATCTTTTAATTACTTAACATTAGAGTTAATTTTTTTAATAATATGAAAATATATAATTGTATGACACCCTAACAAGAATCCTTGTTCTTATGCTACATAAAAATGGAACTCTTAGATTAAAGACAATAAAAAATAGTCGATATCATTTAGCTCTGCGTCACTTACCTAAAATATATTAATTTTTTAATAAAATTATTTTTCAATGTAACTTTATTTTTTAAGCAAAAATATTAATTAAGAAAAAACAAAAATATTTTTAAATGTAACTAAATGACCAATATTTATAAATTTAATAAAGTATAATATTTTTACATATACATTAAATCACATCTCATAATTTATATACTTGTAAAGATATTTTAGAAAATATAATATAATAAATTGTTTCTGTAAAAAAATATATAATAAATTGTTATTATAATATTATATGATTTGATGCATATGCAAATAAATATTACATCATACTTTCAATATTAATTTAAAAATATTTTTTAATTTGTATAGTTACACACACTTCATTTTATTAATTAAATATTTGTATATATTATAATATTTTAAAATAGTGACATCTCATTGATGTAGATTTTTTTTTTGACCGAAGATGAAGAATTTTTTTATTATTGAATATTCAAGCTTTTTTTATGTGTATACAAATTAATTTAAGTCAATATATAAAATAGAAAATGTTAATGTCCGAAAAACCTCCTTAACGTTATCAATAAGGTAAACCAAAAGGAAAAAAAAAAAAAAAGACGAGGAGAGAAAAGAAGCAAAATTTAACACTACTAAACATCTTCTGAAGTCTTCTCTGCTTGTAGAATAGCGCTTGAAAACGATTCGTTGCAACCAAAACGCCTCTTTGTGTGATTCTAACAAAAATTTCAGATCGACCAATTTCAGATCTAAACGAAGATGAATATTTTCAGATTAGCTGGGGATATGACCCATTTGTTCAGTGTCCTCGTCCTTCTTCTCAAGATCCACACTATCAAATCCTGCGCTGGTATTTTTATTCTTATCAACATTTTTCTTAATTAATTTGTTTTGTTTTTGTTTCAATTTTATATAGTAGTTAATGTCAATTGATAAGATAGAAATATGCTTTAAACTCATAGGGGTACGGTTTTGAGGAAGCTCATTTTTGGGCATTACTAGTGGTTGAGATAATTTCATATATAAACTGTTAGGATTATTGGTGTAAGAGTAGAACAAGTATTTCTAGTTATTATTATTATAGATTTCAGTTTACTAGTTTTAGTACTCCTGTGGTGCCCATTGAGAAAAAAGTTTGTCCCCTAAATATAAGCCCCTTTTCAAAATTACTAAATTTTTAAATTACTAGATGCATTTGTTATTATTTTTCAACCATACCCCGTATTAATACTAACTCTGTCCCTATAGATAAGACTTCATTGACTAAATAACGAAAATTAAGAAAGTTGGTTGTAGTATTAAATTTATTGTCAATTTGAATTGTTTTACTAGTTTATCAAGGGTCTTATATTTAGGGACTGAGGTAGTACTACTAATTTATCTTCGTAAATGGAAAGTTAAAGTTAAAGGGAGTATTTGTTATCGCGGAGGAAATTGTGGTGTGCCTTTTCTCTGAAATTTGGATAATGTCTGTCCATTCAATAGGAAGACCTACTATACTAAATCGATTATTTGTAAGCAAGGTTTGAAATAGCGGTAACGGTTGCAATCTTTGATATTTGGAGAACCATGGTCAAATATGGCCTATTAGGTTCAATTGCAATTGCGGTATGGTTTCAGCAACATAAAAAACCGTTAGGTTGCGGCCTAGATCACGGTCACAAACCCTTATTTAAAACCTTGCTTGTAGGGAATCATTTTGTATCACAACAACCTTTTTAACTGAGCATAAGTTGGGTTTATTCAAGGCTTCTTGCCTTTTTCTAGAATGGATTCAGTCTGTTACTTCTGAGTAAAAAAGTTTGGTTCACAAGACAAAATTATGTCAAAAAAATGTCAAAGGTCAATGGTCATTGGTGAATATGCTGCTGTAGGAACCATACATTAAAATCAAAGTACAATTCTAAGAGTTTGAGTAAGTATTGGAAATAGCATTAGGATGTGTCTTTTTTGTTTTTGTTTTAACCCTCTAGTTCCCAAGGGAACGGGCCCCTAGTAATCCAGAGTTTGGCTGGGAGGTAAGTAAAGTTTGGCCAACAATTGTTCCAGCCAGGACTCAAACTCGAGTTCTCTTGAACGATTCATCCTTAAGTGAAGTTCATTAACCACTTGAACCCAATCACTTTGTTTAATAGCATGTGTCTTAATCATGAGTAATTGTTATCTTTTTGTGGTAGAAATAGTAAATTCGAAAGTTGAATGTTGGTAACATTTAGGAAATGAGACTGATATATAGGCATATATGTAGTTATAGTTGTAGATGAATGAAGAAAGCTGCAAGGCTTTTGTCAATGATGTAGTTATATGTTGGGGTGCAGCTCTGGCTATTCTAGATCAGTACTTTTCTTGCTCCTGTAACTCAAGTACCGTTCATTCTATAGCATTATAGCGTAGCGAAATTTGAACAAATCGCTTTTGTTCC
This sequence comes from Cicer cuneatum, assembly GCA_037974295.1. Taxonomy (NCBI): domain Eukaryota; kingdom Viridiplantae; phylum Streptophyta; class Magnoliopsida; order Fabales; family Fabaceae; genus Cicer; species Cicer cuneatum. Next base: position 19,498,187 of record JBBPBO010001986.1, on the reverse strand, counting down.
TCAATATGCTAATTAGTTCAAAGTGCTGTCAAATAGCCACGATTGTGGAATTTGAACAAACCGCAATTTTCTGCGATCTGCAATTGACAACATTGGTGGTAGCTTACAATATAATTATAAAAAACCCCTTTTTGTCCTGCATTTCTAAGTATATGCTTGTCTCCCAGCTCTGTCTTTTGCTTTCTATTTATGGATGAACATAGACTGTCTTCTTCATCGTCATATGAAAGGTAAAAAGAGTAAAAGTGATTAAGAATAAAAAGGATTCATTGGAGGAATAGATACCTACTTATCTGTGGGTTTTCCGTTCCATTATTTGGGCATTAGTTGACTGTGGTTGAGTCTGATTTTTTGTTAAAGAGAACTGTGTGTGGTTTTTTTTTACATTTGATGCATCTTATTTATATGCAGGTGTCTCGTTGAAAACCCAAGAACTCTATGCACTTGTTTTCGCCGCTCGTTACTTAGATATCTTTACAAATTACATATCTCTATATAATACTGTTATGAAGTTGATATTCTTGGGAAGCTCATTTTCTATTGTATGGTACATGAGGTACCACAAAATTGTTCGTAGATCATACGACAAAGATCAGGATACTTTCCGTCACTACTTTCTCATATTGCCCTGCTTACTGTTGGCCCTACTTATCAATGAGAAATTTACATTTAAGGAGGTTAGTATGCATTCACTGTTATTTGTCTTCTGTAATAACTATTGCGCTACCATACATGTTTTACTATTTTTAAGAGCTGAATTTGCATTACTTTAACTTTTGTTTACTATTCCAAAACATACTTATGCCTGGAATAGGTGATGTGGACATTTTCCCTGTATTTGGAAGCTGTTGCTATACTTCCTCAGCTAGTACTGCTACAGAGAACTAGAAACATTGACAATTTGACAGGACAATATGTCTTTCTTCTTGGGTAAGCTATGGTCCTTCATCCTATTTAAAACATTATATTTTCATGATTTCTTTGGTTCTTGTTATTGCTTTAGGATTGTAATTTGCAGCTATTATCTTCTAGAGGTATTTCAGCTATACTGATTAATAACCAATTAACTTGAAGAGTTGTCTATGTTGATGTCTATTCCTGCATTGATTGAATGAGCTTAGTAGTGTTGTTATGCAGGATTAAGATGCAAATCATAGTTGCAATTTGATACAGTTCTGAGTCATTGAAGTTGAAGTAATACTCTTTAATAATGATTCACATAAAGAAAATCATAGCATTTCATGTGATTTTTGGTACTGGTTCCAAAATAGTCATTGTAACCTACCTAGATAAAGTGTAGCTAATGTAGACAACAAAAAGAATAGAGAAATTATTAGTTTGCAGTAGTGTATATGGACCAGCCTGTCTAGCGGCTTCATTGAAAATGATCAATGAAATTGGTCTTTTAGTATTTTGAAAGTTTTTGTAAGTGGGAAAGCAAAGTTCTGCCTCATTAAGGTGTTCCAAGTTTATGCAACTAGCTCTGCATACATGGTGTGCTATCATAAAAAAGAAGCAATGGTAACTTTGTATATCAAAGGAACCCATTTGCACATGTTTTAGCCTTTAGGTTTTAATACCTACAAACTCTGATGCAAAATTTAGAATGTGTTTGGCTTGTGGATTATTTTTGTATTTAATATTTATGTCTTTACTATTTCTAATAATTACTGAAATGACATTTATTTTCATTTTATTTCCTGTTTGCAATGATTTGTTTCATATTGCACTTGTTATTATTTTCTATATAAATCATTAAGAACAGGCAACAAAGTATAATAAACAAGGTGGCATTTTTCTAATTAGTAGTGAAAATGAAAAATAACAAGCGAAAACATTTACATATTTCAATCAAATCGCTTCCCTTAATTTCCAAAGGTTACATGAACTGTTCAATACCCTAAGAATGAGACAAAGAAGCAATGAAACAATGCTCCCATGTCTATTTTCCGAATTTAGATTTCTGCAGTCGATGAACATAAGAATGACACAAAAACAGATATATTTTAAAGTTGTTAAGTTTTACTAGATTGCAGTCTGCATTTTGCTTGATTCTATAAGAAGTTAATTATGAACTCCACCCAAAGTGGCATTTGTTACTGTTAACCAACTCTGAGGACCGAATGAAGATTAAACTTTTAGTTCAACTTCTACAAATCTTTTGGCAGTTGTATCTGTAGATATCTTTATTTGTATATTATTTCTTTGGGATTTGTATTTGGTGTGTGATATATGTGCATGTGAATAAACTCTTATGAGCTTGTTCAACTCATTTGCAATTACTTTTGATTTGAAGTCCACTGATTATAAAAATTGATCTTTATAATATTCTTTTGTCTGTCAAATGCAGTGCGTACAGAGCACTATACATTCTCAACTGGGTGTATCGCTACTTCACTGAGCCCCACTTTGTCCATTGGATAAGTATGATTCTCTCTTTTGTTTAATGGTTATAATTGTTTTATGCTTTAACGATACTGTAAATAATGGCATGATATTTGCGTTAGTCACTATATATCTTATGGTATGGCATGTGTACCTCTTCATTGCATACTCAGTTTTCAGATTAAGATGCATTTGCACCATTGTTGTTAGATGTTTCCTGACCCTTCAAACAAGTGTAAAAGATGCCTGGTTGTGCAAGCCTTTTAAAATATTTACCAAATCTTTCTAGTGTTCACTGCATAGAATTCATTAGGTAATGTTTAGAACCAAAGAAAAGTAAAAACAAGGATAGGAGAGGAGAGAAAGCACACATACCAAAAACTTTTCTATTGCATGGTTCTAAAGAAAGGTGGGAGGAAAAGAAAACAATAGAGGTTGGACTCACAAATGTTCTCTCCAAAATGGAGAAAACTTGGCAAAGTCAGCATATTTTTTCTTTTTTACAATTTTACCATCTTTTTTATTATAATGTTAAATTTTTAAGGGCATTTATGTCTTTTTGATGATATAGATTATTCTCTCTTATTTTCAATTCAACCAAACAAGGGAAGAAAAATATTTTACCTTTCCTCAAACAACCAAAGATGAAGATCATCTCATTTTCTACTCTCTTTTCTTTTCATTTTCTTCCCTATAACGCTCTTCTCTTAACCAAACAAAGTATTTCTTTTATCTCTCTATCTCTCACTTTGACTTTGCAAAAAAAAAAGTGTGTTATATAATATATACTGTGTTCTAGTTATATATTTTTTACATATTAATTTTACTGCACCCAATTATTGCTTTGATGTTGAGTAGCATATGGTAAATATCGTTTTTTCTATTTCATCAATTAGGTATTGATAATAACTTGCCATTTGATGCTTCCATTGTGGAGTACCTGCTACCCTTTAGCTGGTACTCTGCCTAATAAATTCTCTCTGATAGAATAATCAATCAGCACAATTCACAAGAAATCCACTATTTTTTTTATATAATAAAATTGTAAAGTAAGATTATTGGTCGTTTACTTGTACTACAATCAGAAGAAATCCACTACTTTCTCATACACTTGTGAAAATATAGTTGTGATTTTTCTGTATTATGAAAATGTCTTTCTGAATCCTTTTCGATATGCTCTTTTGCAGCATGGGTTTCTGGGCTTGTTCAAACACTGCTATATGCTGACTTCTTCTATTACTATTTTCAAAGGTAAGTGAACATACATTTCAGGTCCATTTTGTTTACGTTAATAATCCTTGTTCATCTTAGTTTTGAGCATTTGAAAATATCTGCCATGTAGTTGGAAGAACAACCAAAAGCTTCATTTGCCAGCATGAGTGTATTCTATTCTCTTTACTCGAAAACCGAAGTTCTTCATGTCATGTGAATTATTAACAGTGAGCAGAGAAGATTAAAGTATCTGTCTAGACAGTGGTTTCTGATTTACGATTCCATATTTTTGTCGTTTCTGCTCCCTCGGATACTACTGTACTAATGACTAGAAGATTATAGATGAAAAAGCTTCAATTGTTTGTGATGGTATTCATACTATATTAATGTATTCTATATGCAGGTACGATATTTGTTTTTATCCTCCATTCTTTTGCTAAAGTAGGTAACTATGGTGGAGGATTCAAATTACTTTCTTTTTTTTTACAGTAAAGACTTCATTAGGGCTTGGGACAGACCCCAACCAAGTTCATGAACCAACATTCTTAGCTAAACCAACTAGTCTATGAGCCTCAACATCCATGCCTCTTCTAACATAACAATCAGAAACATCAATAAAATCAACAATAAGACTAATACAATCTTGAACCACTAGGTCAATATTAGCTGGACATGATTTACCATTAATTGAGCATCAGAGAATATGATAAAATGATGAATATTTAGCTCCTTTGCCGCCTGCAATCCCCATCTAACACTCATAGCCTCGTCTAGAGAAGGTGAAACAAATGTCTTCTTTCCTGCAAGCTGCAATGGTAACAAAACTCATTTTGTAAAAAATTATTAAGCCTCAACCCGTAGAACATCTACAAATATTCAGGGTCCTACTCTGCTGATGGCTGATGGTTTCACAAGCAACTGAGCCTTGTTAGTTTGATTAAATTCCCACAGAAAGGCAGATGCTCTTCCCCCACAATTCTCGGCAGATGTTCTTCTCCCCACAATTTTTGGCTTTTATATCGGATCCCACATTCCGGTAGTAAAAAACTTCGATCCCAATGCCAAAACTGCAAGTTCAATTAGTCTAAGAGAAGCAATAAATACAACTTGATATGAAACAATACCGGAGATAAGAACTTATCACTATCACGACTTTGATTCACGACACATATGTCATAGTCCTTATATTAAGGTAGAACTTTTTTATCAATACATATTAAATACTGCACTCACTATTATGTATATGTCATTCATTAAGGTAGAATTTCTATCTCTATATTCTTGGTCTTTCTGTTAAGGAGTAAATTTTTACATGATTTATGCACAAGCGGTTTTTTTTAAAAAAAAAAACACAACATTATTGATCAGAAGATCAAGGAAAAAGATGGGAACTTGCCACGATTTACATAGTGGACAGTTTGCTTAATCTAATTCTGCAAGTAGACAATATACATTACATATTTTAGCCATACAAATTCTCAAACTTCGCAGCACTACACACAATCCTTGACTACTATAAATATTTATTTATTTTAATTTCCAATTGCAATCAATTGTCAAACCTTATGGGTCACTTCTCAATTTACAATCTATCATGAATTACATAAACCATAAAGTCACCGATAGAAGAAAATTCATGATAGATTGTAAAACATTTCAGTAAATAATACTAGTAGCATTTATGTTATCTACATCATTCTTAACCACTTATAAATTAACGTCAATAAATGAGCTTCACAAAGTGGAAAAGAAACCAAACCACAATTGTCGTAGGACTTGATTTCCAATTAGTCAAGAAAGTGGGTGCCACACGACCTATTTTCCATGATTCTGAGACTCTCGAGTGGAGCACAGACTAAGACCACACGACCTATTTTCGATTAAAAGCATGTTGGCATCTCAGTACTGTTGTCTATGTAGTGGATTAGATTGTGAAATGTAGGAAATTCGAAACTTCCCTGTTGTGATTCACAAAAGTTAGAAATCAACCTAAATTTCTTTTATTATTTATTGGCGAACATATATAGTCAAACTCGGGAGACAGGTATTGGACCTACATATTGTTAGTTCAATCTCATCTAATGTCGTTGCATGGAGGAAAATCTCTCCCCATAAATTTAATTTATAAAATAAATCTTAAATTTCATCTCACCTCACATATTAGTGTCATTGAGATTTGATTGATGATATTTTTCTCTTTTTTATTCAATATATTACCATTTAGGTAAATTTGTGAAGTATAACATAATTTTTAGAGCGTTGCAAACTTACGCTAAACTCTAAATGGATTTAAATTTGAAAATAAACTACTACTCTTGCAAAAATTAGGGTAGTTTTTTTCCCCCAAAGAGTGTGTTAAAGGCATAGAGTCCCAATATAATAATTTATGTTGGTTACAACTTATTACATATAAAAGTTAAATTTAGTACTTAATGTAACAAATAATTTTCTAGAGCTAGACTTTTGACCTTTTTTACTCGAGGACAGTTCTTAGTTCGCTATAGCTCTAGAGTTTATCGATAGCTCTTCCATCAAGGCTAACTCTAATGTGAAAGTATTTTGGAGTCTTTTATTGCATGCTATTGTGTTTCCTCATATCTTCTACTAAGTTGAACCATGTCATTACTTGCTTGGATAAAACGACAGGCTCTCATAAATGTAAATCAATACCATCTAAGGGTGACATTCAGCCCAACATGCAAGGTTCATCTCTCATAACAAAAGATTAAAACCGTACACACATAGATATATGCATATATATGTATATCCGCAAAACTATTGACAGTCAACACACCACACATATATCAACATATGATAACTCAAACAACCAAATTCAATAGATGCATCACATATCCTACTAGTTGATCTATATGTCAATGCACATAATTCTAGAATATCACCTTTCTCATGAGAGAAACATGTCTCACTTAAACAACACCAATATTTCTCGCAAGAGTTCATGTCAAGTACACCATCTGAGTATTTTCATCGACATACCTCTCTCATAAGAGAGTGACACTGCACTTTTGTAATTAGGTCTAAACTCACCGATGTATGCAAAATGTGTCATCTAAGTTATTCAACCACTTATACGAAGTATTGACTTGTTTCCAAACCCACTTGATCTAATACAAGTCATCATTTTTTCTAACTAACAGTTAGATCAATTTTTAGTGCATATTTTCACATAAAGCAAATTTGTCACCATATTATCATAACATAACTCAATTAACATATTTATTAGGAATCAACATGTATCATGAATAATAGCAAACATTTAATCATTCATAATATATCACCACTACACATTCAACAAGTATCGCGAATATATTCAAACAAAACACTTCATCAATTTCAAACATATAGTCCATCATCATAACATATGATATCACACATAATAATATTCAAAATAATCAATAATAGAAATAACGAGGTCAATCATATATTTTGTTACTTTAAATATGTAGGGTATTTGTCTAGTCCTCATAATGACATTTTATCATTACATGAGGCAAGTCAAGAATGTAGCTTTGTTGAGATATGTGATTCTACACCTAAAAGAAACTTGTGGGTTTTCTTCTAAAAAGTGGTTACTGCAACAATTCAATGTGAAGATAATATTGCATGTATGACTAATATGGAGAAAAGTATAATAAAAGAATATAACAAATATTTCTACAAAGTCACCGTCAGAAAAGCTTTTGAACAACTAGTACCAAAGATTAATTGGCCTTCACCATCTCAGATATAATTGTCTCCATGAAGGGGAGAAATAAATGTTTTATGCACTCTTTTTTCTTTACTATGGTTTTGTCACATTGAATTTTTCTGGTAAGGTTTTTAATGAGTCAATTCTTGCAAAAAGGATCTTGTATTATTTTTCCTCCGTTGTTTTCATTGAATTTTTTCTCGTAAAGTTTTAATGAGGCATTCCCTTAATGAATATTCAAAGAGAACTGTTATGAATAATGTGAAGATGGATATTCATTGACTACATAAGTTACATAGAATAAGAACATTAGAAGACACCTAATGATGTATATGTTAATGTACATATTATTGTGCCTTTTAATATCTTTGTAAACCTTTTTAATATAGACCGTATAAATAGAGGGTTTGAGACACTTGAGGGATATACACAAAAATAAAATAATACTTTTTTTCATCTCTAAACTTTAGTTTTTCTATAATTTCCTATATTTTATCTTGCTCTTGTTTTGATTAATTTTATAACACTTTGATATTTATTTCTACCAAAATGATTTTAATCTAAAACATGTTATAAAATAAAAGAATATGAAGTATTGGGACTTCATCACCACTCCACAATATTTCACTTATGTAATTAAATATTTTAGGATTATTAATGTTTTTAGCTATGTATAGAACATATAAACATTTTTTAAAGTGACTTGAAAATCTATTTAAAAGTCTATTTCATTATTATTTTATTTATTTCATTATTATTTTACGAAAATTTATAACATTCACCGTTAGAGTTTTGTAAATTGACGAATAAATTAACATAACGAGTTTAAGTTCTATTTTGATATGTAATATCATATTTTAAAGTATCTGACATTATACTACATTATATTTCAATTCTATTTTAGAATAATACATTTATATATTTTAAACATTGATGCAAAAACAGTATATTTAAATTAACGAAAACGTTAGCAAATTTATGATTTAACGCAAAGAACAAAACATAATATTATAAGAAAAAAAAATAACATGCACCATCACTGATTTCCAATAAATATTGAGTAAGAAGTAGTATTAAAAAAATGTTACAATATATGCATACATGGCAAGATAATTGGTTCACGTTCGACATGGGGTAAAATTACTTTACACTGTCACTGCATAACCATTACGCTCATATTATAATAATAGTAATTAAAAAATTATTTATATTTAATTAAGTAGGCCTGCCTAGTATGCCTATAAGGTTTTTTTTAATAGTCTTAGTCTGACCTGACCTAACCTACTTAGTTAAAGAGTTTAATTTTTATACATTGTCAGTGATTTTTTTTTATAAAGTTGGTACATCATGAACAATCATGTGAGTGACATTAAAAGTAGTTATAATTAAAGTCAAATGCCACTTATGATCTAACCGTTGTGATTATCTGACAATGTAAAAATTATTTACACTGATATTGTATATAACTTAAATTATCAGCTTGACATGTTTTTAAAAAAACCTTGACCTAGTTATATAAGTTAAAAAAACGACTTGATCTAGGTCTATCGTAGGCTAGGCCATAGACTCATATCGATCAACCTAACCTATTTCCACCGGTGGCTATAAATCAAGCTTTTTAATTTGTTGGAAACATAAAATTAATAGGGAGAAACAAGAAACTAAGGGCTCATTTGATGCGCATTATAGGATATATACATGATAGAATATAAAGCATGATAATGATAGAATAAGATAGTGACATGATAAATATTATCATATCCTCCTGTGTTTGATGTGCACATGATAACAAACATTCTAATATTATTTTATCAATTCATGTATTTGGAACACACCTCATCATGACATGATATAATATATATTATATTTAAATGATAAATTATCATTGTGAATTAGTAACAAATATATATATATATATATGTATGTATATATACTATTTTTAAAAAATAAACTTACACAATACTTTTAAAATTTATAAATTAACAACAAATACTTAAAAAAATTAAATAATTATCGAATAATTTTATATTTAAAAAAATCCATTATCATTACTAAATAAATAATTTCAATTTTAAAAAAATCATAAATAACTAAATAATTCTATTTTATTTGTTGGATAAAATCAAGATATATATATTAAAAACATACCCTTGCAAAAAATTCTATTTATTTTAAAAATTTAAATTAATATTAACATTTTGAATAATAATTTATTAGATTAAATAAAATGACAAAACTACTCTTATCATAAATCATACATATTTTTAAATTTGATTACTAATATTTTAATTATAAATTTAATATCAAATTATATTATATATATTTATATTTTATTAGATTTCAATTTTGTATATTTTATAAAGACAACTTAGTAAATTATAAATCTTATCATATCCTGCTTGTTTCTGACACAATTCATATTCAGGATAAAAAATTATAACTACAGAAGTAAGATAAAATTCAAGAATACTTATTTGTATTTTGTTGGTTTATCAAACATTGTATTCAGACAATATATAATAAATATATGTTATCTTATCTTTTATCCGGTTTATCAAAGATGCCCTAAACGATACCACTCACATTAAATTCAAGCAACCTCTAGAATATGAAAATGCATCATCATTCTTTAAACAACAAGTCATTCTCAGGAAGTTAAATGCAGCTTTTGGTAACACATCATCCTATATTCATTTGTGTTAGTAAATAAATATTACTCGAGAAATTAAGCAAATAATAAGTGAGATTAATTGCAGTAGTTATATAATATAATTATATTGAAAGGAAAATTTCTATAAGTATATATTACTCTATCTGAATTTTGGAATGCAAATACAAGATGGATGGCCGGATTTGCAACTACTCTACTTCCTAAGAGATGGAATGATCAACGTTTTCTAAAAAACTGTAAGTCCTACTCAAGCTTTATAAACATGGTATATTTTAACAATTTTTTTTTATGGAAAAAAGTTTCTATGAATTGAGTTTCGGGGGCTCGTCAGCGTCAGGGTCAGGGTCAGGGTCAGGACGAACCTTAAAGCTCAAAGAGCACCTTAAAGCTCAAAGAGCACTGACAGAGGTACTTACAAATCATCCACCAAAGAAATTCTCACTTCGGTAACGGGAGTTGAACCCACGACCTTATATTTAACCATTTAAGCAAGAAGTGTGCACCAACCCATCAAAATGTTACACCTCAAATTTGATGGTAACTCTATACATGAGCCACCCTATGAAGATGATGTTGTGACATGGTTAACCGCCGCAGCGGATCGCGGAATGGAGTACCTTGAAGTTCATATGTCCAATAAGATGAATCTCAATAGTTGCGTTTTTCGATTTAGAAACCTTGTTCTAAAATTAAATGTTGTACGCGTGAACTTTTTTTGTACCATTGTTGACCTTCCATCGCTCAGAACTCTACATTTGAACAGAGTTTATTTTTTTGAAAATTGGTTTCTTATAGAAGTTCTTAATGGTTGTCCAATTCTTGAGGATTTGGAAGCCAAACATATATCTATTGGGTACTGGTCAGATGAGTATTTGGTTTTGTATTTGGTTTCTACATAGCATAATGCAAGAAATGTTTTAAGGTGTTATGCGTTTTATTTTTGCTCAAACAAGCCATTGTGTTGTAGCTTCAAATGTCTAAGAACGCTAAACTAAAACAGTTACCAATTAGCTCAATTTGCATCTCTAAGAAACTGAAGTATTATAATTTTAGTTTCTGGTATGATCTTCTGAAATCAATCTTCTAATGTAAGCTTTTAAAGGTATTTCTTAGTTTGTTTTTAATAACATTCAACCTTGAGAATGCTTTTTCAAGAGTAAAATGTAGCATCCCTCTCTATTAACATTTTTTCCTATTTATTTAGCTAAATTGTGTAATTTGTTGCAAAATAGTTTACAGAGTGGAAGATAATTTTATTTATCATTACGATGCATATTACAAAGGATAAGTTACGTGATGTATTTTAATGTACAACAGAGGTTAGCTACATTAGTGTGCTAATGTAGGTTAGTCTATTGTAGCAGGTTTCCTACAAAAAAAGGGATGGAACCTTCTTTGGTGTGCTAATGAAGGGTACCATAGAGTAGAACTTGCTTTAACGTTAAGGAACAACTTTTTTCAAAAAAGGATTTAAGGAACTATTAATGTAAACTCTTTTAATTACACAAGACCTTTCCAATATGTACATAATGTGGTTCCTGTGAAAGTTGTCTTACCTAGCTTTTTCTCTTTATCCAAGTTCCCATGTCATTTGCCTTGCTTTGTTTGTACACATTTCATAAGATGCCTCTTCTTTTGCATGACTCTTTCTCCGTTCATACCTCTGTTCATACAAGATCATCATTCACGCATTTCTCAGTCTAGGGAGCTATCACATGGAAAGAGAAAACAAGTGAAATTACTAAATACTATATACTAATGTCATGAATATAAATATGCGAACTTGTAACAATATAAAGCTGATAGAACTTCTTTCTTAACATGTACAGAGTGATGATAAAACGGCGTAGTATTATACAGTTAAAAACTACTCCTGTAGTCTAAATATAAATATAAAGCAAGGCCCCCATGGTTGTTGTGTTAAGGAATCCAATCAACCAAACTTAGTATGGCTCCCTTGACAGTCCCACAGGATTAGGTAGGTAGTTTCTAGCTAGTTAGGGGATAGCACATGCACCAAATGATTATAAACCCAACTACAGCAACTTTAGAAAGAAAGCTAAATAGGTTAGAATTAGCTAAATCTGAGAACAAATAAGCACTTATCTAAGAGAATTTGGGTAAGAAAAAAAAAGTTTTGAAACCTATATTGATAAGCTAAAGATGCAATGCATTTGAACATCGCCAACTTTGTGATCTGCCAAATACTCTTCACTTTCTGTTACAATACCAAAGTGAACTTATAGACCCATGTATTGCCATTATTTAGAGTCAAATCAGTTTCTTTCAATAGTTAAAGTACCTTCCTAGAGACATTACTTCTCAAATTCCTGTTCAGCAACACAATAGCTGTAAAATAGATTCTGAAATCTATTGTGCATTACACTGCCATTGCTCCAAAAAATGGTGGTAGAGCCAGAGATTTACCATTAGGGAGACCAATAATCACAGACACACAGCCAAAACAAATTAGGGAGGCTAATAGCCAAAAAACATCCTTGTTGAACCTTGGCTCCAAATGTATCAAAAGAAACCTTTATTGAGCCTTGCACATAGACCATTACCAAACATCTAATTCAACTTACTTGCTCAGCAGTCAAATGGCATAAAAAATTTGAAAGGGTAGCAAGGAGGCTAAGAAATCTTTTGAGTCATACCATACAATAACTTATCAAGGTTTGTCTTCGACCATTTAGTTTATATACATCACAATTTACACCATAATTTCTGCCCTTCTTTAATAAACTCAATCATCCTTCTAAGGATCCTCCTACTTGAAGAGACAAAGTCAATAAAGAATAGACCCCAATTCAGGGACATATCCAACTAGCCTTAGCTGCTCATCTAGCCCAACTAGCAACAAGTGAACTTGACAATAAGATGGGTGAAATTTATCAGAAGCAGCAAAAACATGAATTTCCTTGTTGATTTCAATCCAGCTAGACCCTGGACATCTCTTCTCTACACCTAAATCCTTCATCTCAGTCCGGATCTTCGCAACCTCACTCCACCTATTCACTTCGGCATACATATTAACAAGGAGACTATAATGCCCACTGTTATTCGGCTCCAAAACCATCAGATTCCGAACCGCAACACGAGCAATTTCCAAGTTTCTATAAACCTTACACCCATTCAACAAGGCTCCCCAAATGAAACCATTTGGCTCACACCCCATTCCTCTAATCATCTCCAAAGCATCCTCAAGCAAACCACCTTTGCTCAATAAATCAACCATGCATCCATAATGTTCAACTTGAGGATTAATACAATAATCCTCAATCATACTCGCAAACAAACAACGACCTTCTTCGATAAACCCTGCATGAGTACAAGCAGTTAAAACACTAACAAACGTAACTCCATTCGGCCTCATTCCGTCCATCACCATTTTCTCAAACATCCTTAAAGCCTCTTCCGCATACCCATGTGTAGCAAGTCCATCAATCATCGAATTCCAACAAAAAAGATTCTTATCTCGCAATTTATAAAACACCAAAAGCGACCTTTCTACACATCCACATTTCGCATACATATCGATCAACGAAGATCCAATATAAACATCAAGACCAAACCCATTCACCATCAAATAAAAATGAACCTCTTTTCCTAACCCAAGTGCACCTAAATGAGCACAAGCTGAAATCACAGTTGTTATAGTCACTTCATCCGGAAAAACCATTCCCTCATTCACCATTTCATGAAAAAGCTTCACCACTTCACCATACCTCTTGTTCCTCGAATAACAACTCATCAAAGTTGTCCACGAAATTATATCCTTCGAAGGAATTCTACTAAACAAAAACTCAACACGCTCAACGTTCCCCAATTTCGCATACCCATCAATCACCGCATTCCACGTGGCAGTGTTTTTTCTCTCAGACATTTCATCAAACAATTTCTCCGCAGATTCCACGTCATTATTCCGCACGTGCGCCGAAATCATAGTCGTCCAAGCATAAACATCTCTCTCAGACATTTCATCGAACACCTTTCGCGAATCACAAACCTGGCCTAAATTCGAATAGAATTCAACCAAAGTGGTTTGAACAAACACGTGTGTATTAAAACCGTTTTTCCACACGTGTCCGTGAAGTGTTTTACCGTTAACATGATCTGTTAACAACGTGCAGGCTTTAATCAAAGAAGAGAAAGAATAGCTGGAGGGTACGACGCCGTTTTGGAGCATATGGATATAATGAAGTAATGCTTTGTGTGATGAATGGCAATGAACGCAGGCTTTGATGAGTGCGTTGTAAACGAGAGTGTTTGGTTTTTTTATTTGTGTGAAAGTGGAAGTTGCGAGGTTTATGTGTGAAGAGATTGAAGATGAAGTTATGAATTGGTTCATAAGGAAACAATCTTGGTTGAAGTTGGTTTTTATCATGGTGGCGTAGATTGATTCTAGTACTGTTTTTGCACCAGAGCATTGTTTAATGTAGCTAAGGATTGTGTCTTTGAGACTGTGTACGTTGTTGTTGTTGTTGTTGTTGTAGTGTTCGACTGTGTGTTTTGGAATTGAAAACTGTTTGGCTACAAGCATTGCTTCAAACGAACATTTGCAGAAGTGATTCTGAACGCTGTTTTCTTAGCTACATGTAAGAAGAGAGTAAACTTTTTTAATGGCGATTCACTTATATACAATTTGCGCCTTTAATTTTGACTGCATTTGAATTGATTTTTAAACTTCAACCACTTTATAATAATTTTATTTTTTTTATGTTGATTTGTGATTAACAATAAAAGAAACACATAAGAAGATTTAATTAACATTCTAACATTATCCTACAAAACTCTTGCAACTGATCTTGAGGCAAAGTTAAATATATATTAATACCCCCTTCATCATTAGCCCCTGGCAACAACATAACCAAACCAGGCTTAACTATAAGTGGAGTAGCACATTTCAATCTCCCCCAAGCAAAAACTTCATTCTCAAATCCCAGTCTCCACCATGCAACCAATGAAAAACTATCTTCCTTACAAGGCACACCTCTATTCAATTCTAACCAATCTATACCTGATTTAATATACTCATCATCTAATCTTTCAATCCCTTCTTGCACTTTTCTTATGTGAAAATCATCTTCTAGTTCCATTAGTTCCTTCACTGTTGCTCTTGCAAATCCAGGTACTAATGCATTCCCTGCAAAACCATTTGGAAGTTCAGGAACAACCCTTTTCCTGACATCAACAGGGAACAACATTGTTGATACTTTTTCATGTGACATCTTTGTTGCTAAGGTTCTTGCTTTCCATATCTTTGCAGCTACAACTTGAAAAGTTGTGATGTTTTTTAAAGTTATGTTCTCTACTGCTCTCTTTTTGTAGCTTGCAATTTTTTGTTTTGATAAATAAAGAACATGTGTTTGATTTTCGGTAAGGTTTTTATTAACATTGGTGCCACTTGTACCACGGATTGTGAATAAGTTTTCTATGTTTGTAGATTCTGAGTATTCAAAATGTGGATGAGTTATCTTTGGTGGGTTTCTAGCTTTTAAAAGTGTTCTGTCTGCATTTGGTATTATGATTATGTCGCCGCCGCGTGTTAGAGACGCCAAATTTGCCTCAAATTCTCTTACTGCTATACCATCTAGTATGCAGTGGTTGAAATGAGAAGCAAGTGCCAAACTTCCACAACCAAATTGTGTCAGCTGTCATAAAACAACAAATTATGTAAATCAATGAGTTACTAAAAAAAATAAGCTAAAGTATGTTTTTCAGTCTGTCAAATTTGGCATTTGGATTGTGTAAGGTAGTACGTGCGATCAATGTCAAACTGTCTATATTTTAATGCATAGTTTGATTTTCTTTTTTAAATCTAAAATAACCAAACTTGAAATTTGGCATGTCTGATCATGATCGAACAATCCAGATGTGATTGACTGAGTGTAATCACGCGATTCTAACTACACACAACTTGGATCCGCAAACGTTGGAGTTTCCACTTTTAGATTTGCAAAAGAATTTGCAAAGTGTTATATTCTAAGGTTAAATATACATTTGGGATAGGAAAATGAAAAGTTTTTATGGGTTTTAACTTTTAACTAAAAGCCATAGGCCTATGACCTTGTTATAATTTTGCATTAATTTAACCATAGAGATAGAAATGAATATATGGTAAATAATGTAAGCCACTTACAG
This sequence comes from Cicer cuneatum, assembly GCA_037974295.1. Classification (NCBI taxonomy): domain Eukaryota; kingdom Viridiplantae; phylum Streptophyta; class Magnoliopsida; order Fabales; family Fabaceae; genus Cicer; species Cicer cuneatum. Next base: position 19,482,066 of record JBBPBO010001986.1, on the reverse strand, counting down.
AATTTAAATGTTTGTTACGTCAACATGAAGGTTTAATTATCATGCAAAAGTGATCTAATATGAAACTTATATATTTGTGACATGTTACAATCTTGGAAGAAATGTAATTTAAAAGAATTAAGGGACCATTAACCTGTAAAGAAACAAGGGGATTTTCTTTCAAATCAGTTTCTTCATCACCCTCTTCATGCAAGTAAACAACCAATTCTCTTAACTCCGGATTAGGTGCTGAAATAACACCAAATTCACACAACCTTCTATCAGTTCTTGCAGCAGCAACAACAATACCAGCATCATTACAATCAATTTCAAATCGATTTTTCTCTTCGAAACTCGGCACGAGCCGGCCAGCCATAAAGTCATAATGCACAAGCATTTTACCAAGTGCACTATATAACTTGTTACAAATCTCAGAGAATTGCATTTGGTTGCTTGGTGGATCAAAGAAAGAAGCAGAATCTTGGTAAACAACAAGGGACAAGTCAATATTTGACAAGAACAGTCTCTTACATGGTGTTGGTTTCTCAGGAACAATCACAACTTTTTCAATTAGTTCAATATTCCTTCCCATTGCATACAGTATTTTTTTTCTTTTTCTATTGAGGTTGTTCTTATTCACACCTAACCAAGATTGTTCAAACTTAATATATATAATAATATGTTTTTTTTTAAAGTTCTTGGGAAAATATATTATGAAAATTTATGGACTAGGCCAGTTTCCTAACATTACTCTTAAGTTACATGTATGTTATATGGAAAAATTGTTATTCGTTTTTGTTAATTTTTGTATCAACTTCTTTTATGTTACCTATGTTACTTCTTTTATGTTTGAGGTACGCACGTTTAGAATCTGTGTGTAACTCTAATGGAGAGAACTTATAAAAAAAATGTAATTTACTACTTGGTTTATAAAGTTACAGCCTAATTGTCACTATATACACTATGAATTAAAGAGAGTTATGCTAACAGTTTAAATTTGTTATTTACAAAATGTCATTAGTATTCTTTATTTAAATAGACATGAACATATATAGTGAATTTTAGTTGAACTTAATTTACTTTTCAATCGTGCTCTAGATCACTGGAGTCACTTTTTCTTGAAAACCAAAAACAAAAATGTATTTGTATGTTGAAAATGTAAATATCAAAAAAACTATTATCATTAATTCTTGTAACTATTTACATTAATCATTAACATCTTTGATCAGTTATGCAATTTATATTATTTATATGTATCTTACGTTATGTTTTCGTCTTCTATTAATTTAATATTTATGTGCATAAGTTACATTCTATTATGTGAATGAAATTAATAGCAATTAACATTGTCCAAAACATGAGTGAACGGTAATATTAACAAAAGAGACCATCCACTTAGAAAAAAATTCCTCCATTACCAATTACAGTGGTAGGATTGAGAAGGGTTGCTCAAAGTTGAACAATTTTAATTGGGTTCATGTATACAAAATTAATCCTTAGGATATTAGTATTTACATTATTAACATTTCATGTTTTATGATTTTCTTGTTGTATAAAATAAAATGTACTTTTTTTTTTATTTCTATCTTAAATATCCTTTATGTCTACTTACTTTTGAAAATTGCTCTATTCATAGTAAATAATTTTCTTTTACCCTTCTAATTGAGAGTACTTTTCTTCAACAACAACAAAAAAACATAGTACCTCACAACATGTTAATAAGAATTCAATCACTTTATAATAAAAAGCAAAACTAATTTCACACGAATTATAAGCCACAACCCATCATGTTTCTTATCAGCATTCAATCCAATACTATTAGGCCATCAACCTTTTTCATTTAAAATGGCCCATGCATTAAAACAAAACATGATATTACACACTTCATGGCTACAAATGCAAATAGCAAAGACTTGTACTTTATTATCTCTGTTTTAAATTATATGTTATTTTGCAACAAAAAAAATCTCATATTATTTTGTTATTTTATAATATTAATATTGTTTTAATATACTATTTATTATTTATTACTCTATCCTTCAATTCTATTTATTTTTCTTTTTTATACAAATAATGAATAATAATTTTAAAAAATAACTCATAATTCCTCTATTCTATATAAAATTAATCACATTTTTTAATTTATATGAAATACTAAAATGATATATAATTTAAAATAGAAAGCGTAAAAATGCAAGGACGGATGACCAATCAAACCACTACAATTTTTAGGCTATATTTGGCCTAGTTTACTTTAGCACTAAAAGCTACTTTAAAACTAGTGTTACAAATAAGAGCTTTAAAACTAAAGTTAAAGTTGTTCGGTGATTATAATATTTTAATTTACAATCTTCTTTAAAATTATAATTATTTGGTAAATTATTTTTATAAAACTCGTTTTTATTACTTGATACCAAAAATAATAAAATATTTTAAAAATAGAAGACAATATTTTTAAAATTGCTATTGTAACATTCCAATCTCAACTACACAAGAGATCAATACATTTATTCATTTTCACTATTAAATAATATTTTTGTGTCGGTAATTGTGATCGGACAATTACTATTACTAAAAGTAATAGTTTTGTATAAAATAAAAACATATATTAATTATTTTGGTAAAATATAACATTTTTTCAAAGTAAAATATAGTATTTAATCAAGCATAAATTATATTAAAAGAGTTTATAAATAATTCATGATTAAATATTTAAATAATAAATAATACTTTTTAAATTTGACGGCAATTGTAGAGCACGTGGTTTGTTTTTTATATATATAAATATAAATTTGCATGATTAATTGTAGTTGAAGAGCTATCACATGTATTTCGTAGTTTGTGCAAAATTGAGACAGAAGCTCTACATAATCATATATAATATATAATGAATTAAAGGCTATATAGTAAGAAGATTGAAGTATATGGTATTTTATCGTGGAGAGTGACTAAAGTTCTTATAGATATTATTACAGACAAATGCAAGTTTAGATAAAATATTTTTATATTGATGTAATCTATTCGCAAGCTTCTGAATTATGATTGGTAAGGGTCTCCATATCTAGAGGGAGGAAAATAAATGTGATGATTGACTAGTCTCTTTTAATTTATTTTTTTGGACTCATATATTTGTTTATTTGTTTATTGTAGAGAACTCCTAATAATCTTCACAAAATTATTTTTAACATTTATGAGTCTTGCATGCTTAAAAATATTCGATGAATTTTTTAATTGTTTTCTTTAATTTCTTAATTTTTTGGTTTTCATATTGGGCTTTGGCCCTGTCTTTATAAATGTTGAAAGTGGTACTCAAATAAGAAGACTTAGGATGATTACTTACAAGTCAATCTAACTTAGAGCTGTTAGTTTTCAGTTAATAAGTTGTAACTACTTTTTGTACCAAACTTGTATATAAGTAGTTGGGCAACAACTAGAAAAGAGAGTGAATTTTTCAGTTTTGCACAAAAACTGAAAGAAAACAGAGCATTTTGTACATTGTAATCATTTCATCTCATATAGTGATAATTCGAAGTCGGATTCAGTCCCCCAGACGTAGGAGTTTTATCTCTGAACTGGGTTAACAATTGTGTGTGTTCATTTTAGCAAGATTCAATTCTGTTTAGATTAAAAGAAAAAAAACCAGAAAAACAGAAAACGATAAACAATCTCTACTTTCAAAACTGATCAATCTCTGTTTTTAATTCAATCAATCTCCGCTGCGAAACTCATTGATCTTTGGTTTTTTACAACAACTGGTATCAGAGCCTGGTTTCGATTCAAGAAGATGGCATCAACAAAGTATGTACTTGAGAAATTCGATGGAAAGAATGATTTTGGGTTATGGCGTCTCAAGATGAAAGCGTTGTTGGTTCATCAAGGTTTGGCAGAAGCACTAGGAGGAGAGAAAGACATGGCATCCACGTTTTCAGAAAAGGAAAAGAAGGATATCATGAACAAGGCTCATAGTGCTTTAATCTTGAGTCTTGGAGACAAAGTTCTAAGTGAAGTGTCAAAAGAAACCTCGGCAGCAGGTATTTGGCTTAAATTGAAATCTTTATACATGACTAAATCACTCGCGAACCGTTTATACTTAAAACAAAGGTTATATACTTTCAAGATGCAACTTGGGAGGTCAATTGAAGATCATATGGATGAGTTTAATAAGATTGTGTTAAATCTTGAAAATATTGATGTAAAATTGGAAGATGAAGATCAGACCCTGTTGTTGATAAATTTATTACCAAACTCTCTTGAAAATCTGTGTGATCCACTTCTTTATGGTAGAGATTCTTTGTCATTAGAAGAAGTACAAGCTGCACTAATATCAAAAGAATTAAAGAGGAAGTCAGATGGGAAAGAAGAAGAATCAAAAACAGAAGAATAAATTCAAGAATAAAGAAAAGGACAAGTCTAAAATGAGGTGTTTCATATGCAATAAGGAGGGACATTTCAAGAAAGAATGCCCAGATTGGAAAGGAAAGAAAGGATCAAATAGTGACGATGATTATGGAAATGCTTGAGTAGCCTATGAAGGATATGAAAGCACAGAAGTTCTTATGGCAAATTCAACTGAAATCATGGAGGATGATTGGGTTCTTGACTCTTCATTTCACATGACTTCAAACAGAGATTGGTTCATTGACTACAAAGAAACTTATGGAGGCAAGGTTATCATGGGTAACAAATCAGTTTGCAAGGTAGTTAGGATTGGCTCAATCAAGCTGATGATGGAAGATGGAACTATGAAGATTTTATCAAAAGTCAGGCATATTCCAGAGCTGAAAATGAACTTAATATCTCTGGGAATGCTGGAAGAAGCTGACTGTTCATACAAAGCAGAGAAAGGCACTCTAAAAGTCATAAAGGGATCATTGATAATCATGAAGGGAAAAAGAGATCATGAAATCTATCTTCTCAATGGTCAAGCAGTGACAGGAACGGCAGCAGTGGCAGTTCAAACATCAAGCAAAGCTAGCTTGTGGCATCAAAGGTTGGGACATGTAAGTCTAAGGGGAATGCAAATTCTGGATAGACAAGGCATGCTAGGTGGGGACAAGATTGGTGATCTTGAATTTTGTGAGCATTGTGTGTATGGAAATATGCATAAGGTCAAGTTCTCTATAGGGAAACATTGCTCAAAAGAAATTCTGGAATATGTTCACAGTGATCTATGGGGCCCTGCAAATATTGCTTCACATGGAGGTAACAAGTATTTCATTACATTTCTTGATGATTATAGTAGGAAGGTATGGATTTATTTGTTAAAAAGTAAGGATGAAACATTCAAAACCTTTAAAGATTGGAAATCTATGGTTGAAAATGTAACACCCCGAGTTTAAAAGACAGCGCAAGTGTATTTTTTTTTCTTTTCACATAAAATAAATCAATAAAAGAATTTTCCGAATTAATTCAAGGGAATTAAAATAAAATTTTCATTAGTTCATTTCAAAAGAGAATACCTGGCTTGTGGCCTTTAAACAGTATCAGAGTGCGGAAAATACAGCAGAAAAGTCATACATTAATTCCCAAAATAAATTACATTTCCCAAAACTCAAGACCCTATACAAATGTCTAGTCTGATCATGCACTAAGCTACAGTAGCACGGTCTCCACCGTATCCTCTATAAGTCTCGTCTTCAACCAACTGTCCGTCCCTTTGCATCGTCCACGTAGACTCCGTACGTAAAAATCAGAGGAAACTAACGACGTTTCCGTCGTTAGTTTATCCGTCGGTAGGACGGGTTCGGGTAACATATGAGGGCAAAGCCCAATTTCCACAATATAATGGCAAGGGTCACCGACCGAAATTAACAAATAATCACATAGCATATATTTCACAGCAACAAATATATAAATGGCATATCGTATAACATTGATGGAAATAATGATGCTCATTTGAAATTCAATGACATATATGGCTTTTCAAAAACAGTAGCCAATGAATATGAAAAATATGTGGTAAGTACAACCAACACTTCAACAATCACAATCATTAATCAGAAATTCAGATTCTATAAAGTACTCACACATATTCAATTTCCACTCATCATCATAATCCAATCGTGACCCACCGGTCAATCACCCCGATGCAATATGTATATGCTCATGTATACAATTTCTTGGAATCACCAAGGTGCAGTCGCTCAACAGACCAACACAATTTATATGTATGATAGACTTTAACGGCCCTCAAGACCATGGTGCAATCGCTCAACAGATCAGCACCAGTGCAGTCGCTCAACAGACCAACACGTTTCACATATTTGAATGGACCACCACGAACACGCAGCCATTCCGTAGCCCGGATAGAATGGACCACCACGAACACGCGGCCAATCTGAACCCGGATAGAATGGACCACCACGAACACGCGACCACTCTACAACCCATCATGGTTACTACTTTCACGTGTATTAGCCTCTCACAGGCCAAATACACAGAAGTTAAATCTTCGCACGGATAGAATGGACCATCACGAACACGCGGCCATTCCGTAGCCCGAGTAGAATAGACCGTCTAATACACGCGGAACTACTCTGACCCCGGATAGAACAGACCGTCTAATACACGCGGAACTATTCTATAACCCACGGTTACTACTTAACTTCACGGCCCATCACGGTCACCGCATCAACTCTGTGGCCCATCGCGGTCACCACCTGACTATGCAATGCATGAATATGCAGTGTTTTCTCTTCACTAAAAACAGTATGCAAAATCAAAAAAATTCATGCCATCCCATCATATTTCAAAACATCTCAACATAATCAATATCATCATCAACACATCAATGATTAAAAAGTCAAGCAATCATTAACAATTCACATTATCTCACAAATTCCATACTTAATCATTTTAATCCTCTCAAAGTTTCCCAACACTTTAAAATGCATATCACAGTGTTTAAAACTTGATTTTTTCGAAAACACGAATATGTATTCGAATACAGCTTCCTTCCTTGTATTCGAATACAGAAGCTGAAACTAGTGAAAATCTGCATTCTGTATTCAAATACAGCATGCCTGTAGTCGAATACAGAAGCCAAAAACAGAACCAAAATGATCAACATCAGAACATCAGGAACAGAACTAGAATCATCAACACTAGAACATCATAAACAGAACCAGAATCAGAATGATTAACATCAGAACGTCAGGAACAGAACCAGAATCAGAATCATCAACACCAGAACATCAGAAACAGAACCAGAATCAGAATGATTAACATCAAAACATCAGGAACAGAACCAGAATCAGAATCATCAACACCAGAACATCAGAAACAGAACCAGAATCAGAATAATTAACATCAGAAGCAAAACAGAATGATTCACACCAGAATCATCAGAAGCAAAACCGAATGATTCACACCTGAATCATCAAAAGCAAAACAGAATGATTCACACCAGAATCATCAGAAGCAAAATATAATGATTAACACCAAAATCATCAGAAGCAAAACAGAATGATTCACACCAGAATCATCAGAAGCAAAACAGAATGATTCACACCAGAATCATCAGAAGCAAAACATAATGATTCACACCAAAATCATCAGAAGCAAAACAGAATGGTTAACACCATAATCATTAGAAGCAGAAACAGGATGATTAACATCAAAATCATCAGAAGCAGAAACAGAATGATTAACATCAAAATCATCAGAAGCAGAAATAGGATGATTAACATCAGAATCATCAGAAGCAGAAACAGGATGATTAACATCAGAATCATCAGAAGCAGAAACAGAATGACTAACATCAAAGTCATCAGAAGCAGAAAAAGAATGATTAAGATCAAAATCATCAGAAGCAGAAATAGGATGATTAACATCAAAGTAATCAGAAGCATAAACAGAATGATTAACATCAAAATCATCAGAAGCAGAAATAGGATGATTAACATCAGAATCATCAGAAGCAAAAACAGGATGATTAACATCAGAATCATCAGAAGCAGAAACAGAATGATTAACATCAAAGTCATCAGAAGCAGAAATAGGATGATTAACATCAGAATCATCAGAAGCAGAAACAGAATGATTCACACCAGAATCATCATAAGCAAAACAGAATGATTCACACCAGAATCATCATAAACAAAACAGAATGATTCACACCAGAATCATCAGAAGCAACACAGAATGATTCACACCAGAATAATCAGAAGCAAAACAGAATGATTCACACCAGAATCATCAGAAGCAAAACAGAATGTTCACACCAAAATCATCAGAAGCAAAACAGAATGGTTAACACCAGAATCATCAGAAGCAAAACAGAATGATTCACACCAGACTCATCAGAGGCAAAACAGAATGACATTAAGTAAAACTGTTTGAAAACATAAGTAAAACAGAAGTTTGACAAGCTGTATTCGAATACACACATGTTGTATTCGAATACACCTTCGAAATCAGTGAAATTTTACTGAGACTTCAACACATTTCAAACTGTTTCTTTTGAAAAATCAGCACAACTCCAAAACAGTTTTATCACTCTTTTAAACCACAAAACTCAGACTTTTACATCAAACCAGATTTTCCAGAAGAAAACACTTTCCTCAGTTTTAAACCCTTTTTATTTTGAAATCATCACCAACATCAGATTTTCAAACCATCAGAACATCATGCAAGCATTTTAGTTTTCTCAAACATCAGAACAACATGCAAGCATTTCAGCTTTCTCAACATAAGCAAAACAGCATGTTATATCAGCAAAAACAGCCAACATCAAAAAATCATCAATATCAACAGAATGCATTTCTCATTCTTCAAAATGACATGCAAAACAGTTTTTCTTCAAAAACAGAAATGGAACAACGTGCATGTCATAACAATATGCATTTACAGCCCTAATGCAACTAGAAAGTGGAAGGTGCCCTTACCCCTGCTGCGTGTCTGCTACTTCTCATGATTCTGTTTTCGTTCCCGTTTACGCGCCAAAATTCGGTGAAACTGCTGCCTGAGTTTGCTGCTACGTAACTGGGTTCTCTAGCTCCGTAATGACGTGGGGAACAACTTTTGTACTGGGGGTTTTCTGGTTTGGTGCTTGTATTTCCAATTGATGGCACTTTTGAGGAACTCCCTCTTTTGTATTTTGAAATCGTGAATTGGAAACAGATTTCAAAATGGGAAGGGAGGGTACTGTTACATGCAGCACTATTACATGCAGTATGGGCAGTGAGGAAGGAGGGATGATGTTCTGATTTCACCATCCTTCTCACTCCTATTTATAGGCTTTTGTGGTGCCACCTCACCCGACACTTGTCTGATTTTCAACACTTAACCAATCCCGTCGCAATTAGCCGTTAATCCTTAATTAACGGTCCGATTAATTTAATTACTCGAAATTAAATTAATTTAATCTTCATCCAATAATTTTAATTCATCTTCCAAAATAAATATTTATATATATATATATTCACTCAAAACATACATATATTAAATATTCTACAAATATCCCCAAAATACCCTTAATATTAATTCCATAAATTAATATTAATTTTTAAGGGTCTTACATTACTACCCCCTTAAATTAGTTTTGTCCTCGAAACTACATGTTGATAAACAACTGAGGATATTGTTCCCTCATCTTACTCTCCAGTTCCCAAGTCGCGTCCTCTAGCATTAGGACGAGTAGCCCTAGTTGCGTTCACTGTTGGTTCCACCTTCGGAGCCTTGCAATCCCTTGCAAAGTGTCCTGGCTTATGGCAATTGAAACAGGGAGAATCCTTTACGGTACAAGCAGTAGCGTAGTGTCCTTCTTTCCCACATCGGAAACAACGAACCCCTTGTCCTAATTGTCGTCCAAAAGTCTGGTTCCTCGGGCGATTCTGGCCCCTGTTGTTGTTCTGGGGTCGGTTATACGGCTTAGCAACCTGCTTTCCTCTATTGTTCTGATTGTGCATCCGACTAGGCCTTCCAGAATTAAAGTTCCCTCCTCTGTTGGCCCTCTTGTTCTTCATCTCTTCGACCTCTCTACACTTCTCCACTAACACTTGGAAACGTTGAATTCCCAATGGCAAGACCGAGTCTTGAATCTCATACTTCAGTCCATTTTGAAAGCGATGACACATAAATTGTTCATCAACTTCTTCCCGGAAGAATCTGAAATGCCTGGACAGCGATTCAAACTTAGCAGCATATTCTCCTACCGTCATGTTTCCCTGGTGCAATTTCAGAAAATCGTCACCCAACTTGGTCCTAGTGCTCATCGGGAAGTACTTGTCCAAAAACTTCTTTTTGAACGACTCCCAGTTCACTTCCTCTTGAGCTGACCCCATCAGTAATCTTGTACTTCTCCACCAATACTCTACATCCCCTATCAGCAGGTACGTGGCATAATTGACTTTCACCGCTGCCCGACAGTTAATCATCTCGAAAATTTTCTCCATCTCTTGGATCCACTGGTCCGCTCTTTCGGGACCCTCATCACCCTTGAACTTGGGAGGATTATGGCGACGAAAATCCTCTAGTCCTCTAGATTCAGCAGCGCGAATCTCTCTTTCTCTCTTCTCCAGATCTCGTTGAGTCTTGGCAGCCGTCTGTGCAGCAACAGACGCAGCCATGTTGTCCATTGCTTCAGCCATCCTATCTTCCCGGCTGACATTGGCTCTTGTGGTGTCATCTCTTCGTGGAGGCATTGTTTCCTACAAAACCATCATCACTTCAGTCACACCACAACTTTCACAAGACTTGACACTTTAACTACTTGCTCTTATGCATGATCAGCTAATAACTCAAAACAAATACTTTAAATCAGAGCTTTATCCCAAAACTTTAACCAAATGCTCTGATACCACAATTATAACACCCTGAGTTTAAAACACAGCGCGAGTGTATTTTTTTTTTCAATAAATAATTAAAATGAGTTTTCCAAAATTAATGTCAAGGGAATTAAAATAAAATTTTCATCAGTTCATTTCAAAAGAGAACACCCGGCATATAGCCACTAAACAGTATTAGAGTGCGGAAAATACAGCTGAAAAGTCATACATTAATTCCCAAAATAAATTACACTTCCCAAAACTCAAGACCCTATACAAAAGTCTAGTCTGATCATGCACTAAGCTACAGTAGCACGGTCTCCACCGTATTCTCTATAAGTCTCGTCTTCAGCCAACCGTCCGTTCTTCTGCGTTGTCCACGGATACTCCGTACGTAAAGATCAGGGGAAACTAACGACGTTTCCGTCGTTAGTGTATCCGTCGGTAGGACGGGTTCGGGTAACATCTGAGGGCAAAGCCCAATTTCCACAATATAATAGCAAGGGTCACCGACCGAAATTAACAAATAATCACATAGCATATATTTCACAGCAACAAATATATACATGGCATATCATATAACAATGATGAAAATAATGATGCTCATTTGAAATTTCATGACATGTATTTTTCAAAACAACAACCAATTAAGATGGAAAATAAGTTGTAAGTACAACCAACACTTCAGCATTCACAATCATTCATCAGAAATTCAGATTTCATAAAGTACTCACACACATCAGTTTCCAATCATATCACATAACCCAATCGTGACCCACTGGTCAATCACCCCGATGCAATATGTATATGCTCATGTATACAATATCTTGGAATTACCAAGGTGCAGTCGCTCACAGACCAGCACGTTATACACATACTAAGGTACAGTCGCTCACAGACCAGTACCAGTGCAGTCGCTCACAGACCAGCACAATTTCACAAATGGAATGGACCGTCTAATACACGCGGAACCATCCCGTAGCCCAGATAGAATTGACCGTCTAATACACGCGGAACTACTCTAAACCCGGATAGAACATACCGTCTAATACACGCGGAACTATTCTATAACCATCATGGTCACTACAATTACATGTATTAGCCTCTCACAGGACAAATACACAGAAGTTAAATCCTCGCACGAATAGAATGTACCGTCTAATACACGCGGAACCACTCCGTAGCCCGAGTAGAATAGACCGTCTAATACATGCGGAACTACTCTGACCCCGGATAGAACAGACCGTCTAATACACGCGAAACTATTCTATAACCCATGGTTACTACTTAACTTCGCGGCCCATCACAGTCACCGCATCAACTCTATGGCCCATCGCGGTCACCACCTGACTATGCAATGCATGAATATGCAGTTTTTTCTCTTCACTGAAAACAATATGCAAAATCAGAAAAATTCATGCCATCCCATCATATTTCAAAACATCTCAACATAATCAATATCATCATCAACACATCAATGATTAAAAAGTCAAGCAATCATTAACAATTCACATTATCTCACAAATTCCATACTTAATCATTTTAATCCTCTCAAAGTTTCCCAACACTTTAAAATGCATATCACAGTGTTTAAAACTTGATTTTTTCGAAAACACGAATATGTATTCGAATACAGCTTCCTTCCTTGTATTCGAATACAGAAGCTGAAACTAGTGAAAATCTGCATTCTGTATTCAAATACAGCATGCCTGTAGTCGAATACAGAAGCCAAAAACAGAACCA
>JBBPBO010001986.1:19453245-19469568 GCA_037974295.1 Cicer cuneatum | reverse complement strand
TCCAGAATTAAAGTTCCCTCCTCTGTTGGCCCTCTTGTTCTTCATCTCTTCGACCTCTCTACACTTCTCCACTAACACTTGGAAACGTTGAATTCCCAATGGCAAGACCGAGTCTTGAATCTCATACTTCAGTCCATTTTGAAAGCGATGACACATAAATTGTTCATCAACTTCTTCCCGGAAGAATCTGAAATGCCTGGACAGCGATTCAAACTTAGCAGCATATTCTCCTACCGTCATGTTTCCCTGGTGCAATTTCAGAAAATCGTCACCCAACTTGGTCCTAGTGCTCATCGGGAAGTACTTGTCCAAAAACTTCTTTTTGAACGACTCCCAGTTCACTTCCTCTTGAGCTGACTCCATCAGTAATCTTGTACTTCTCCACAAATACTCTGCATCCCCTATCAGCATGTATGTGGCATAATTGACTTTCACCGCTGCCCTACAGTTAATCATCTCAAAGATTTTCTCTATCTCTTGGATCCACTGGTCCGCTCTTTCCGGACCCTCATCACCCTTGAACTTGGGAGGATTATGGCGACGAAAATCCTCTAGTCCTCTAGATTCAGCAGCGCGAATCTCTCTTTCTCTTTTCTCCAGACCTCGTTGAGTCTTGGCAGCCGTCTGTGCAGCAACAGACGCAGCCATGTTGTTCATTGCTTCAGGCATCCTATCTTCCCGGCTGACATTGGCTCTTGTGGTGTCGTCTCTTCGTGGAGGCATTGTTTCCTACAGAACCATCATCACTTCAGTCACACCACAACTTACACAAGACTTGACACTTTAATTACTTGCTCCTATGCATGATCAGCTAATAACTCAAAACAAATACTTTAAATCAGAGCTTTATCCAAAAACTTTAACCAAATGCTCTGATACCACAATTGTAATACCCCGAGTTTAAAAGACAGCGCGAATGTATTTTTTTTTCTTTTCACATAAAATAAATCAATAAAAGAATTTTCCGAATTAATTCAAGGGAATTAAAATAAAATTTTCATTAGTTCATTTCAAAAGAGAATACCTGGCTTGTGGCCACTAAACAGTATCAGAGTGCGGAAAATACAGCAGAAAAGTCATACATTAATTCCAAAATAAATTACATTTCCCAAAACTCAAGACCCTATACAAATGTCTAGTCTGATCATGCACTAAGCTAGAGTAGCACGGTCTCCACCGTATCCTCTATAAGTCTCGTCTTCAACCAGCTGTCCGTCCCTTTGCATCGTCTGCGTAGACTCCGTACGTAAAGATCAGGGGAAACTAACGACGTTTCCGTCGTTAGTTTATCCGTCGGTAGGACGGGTTCGGGTAACATATGAGGGCAAAGCCCAATTTCCACAATATAATGGCAAGGGTCACCGACCGAAATTAACAAATAATCACATAGCATATATTTCACAGCAACAAATATATAAATGGCATATCGTATAACATTGATGGAAATAATGATGCTCATTTGAAATTCAATGACATATATGGCTTTTCAAAAACAGTAGCCAATAAATATGAAAAATATGTGGTAAGTACAACCAACACTTCAACAATCACAATCATTAATCAGAAATTCAGATTCTATAAAGTACTCACACATATTCAATTTCCACTCATCATCATAATCCAATCGTGACCCACCGGTCAATCACCCCGATGCAATATGTATATGCTCATGTATACAATTTCTTGGAATCACCAAGGTGCAGTCGCTCAACAGACCAACACAATTTATATGTATGATAGACTTTAACGGCCCTCAAGACCATGGTGCAATCGCTCAACAGATCAGCACCAGTGCAGTCGCTCATCAGACCAGCACTCGTGCAGTCGCTCAACAGACCAGCACGTTATACATCTTTGAATGGACCACCACGAACACGCGGCCATTCCGTAGCCCGGATAGAATGGACCACCACGAACACGCGACAACTCTGAAACCGGATAGAATGGACCACCACGAACACGCGGCCACTCTACAACCCATCACGGTTACTACATTCACGTGTATTAGCCTCTCACAGGCCAAATACACAAAAGTTAAATCCTCGCACGAATAGAATGGACCACCACGAACACGCGGCCATTCTCTAGCCCACTACTGTGGTTACTACTTAACTTCGCAGCCCATCATGGTCACCGCATCAACTCTGTGGCCCATCGCGGTCACCACCGAACTATGCAATGCATGAATATGCAGTGTTTTCTCTTCATAGAAAACAGTATGCAAAATCATAAAAATTCATGTCATCCCACCATATTTCAAAACATCTCAACATAATCAATATCATCAACAACACATCAATGATTAAACAGTCAAGCAATCATTAATAATTCACATTATCTCACAAATTCCATACTTAATCATCTCAAGTCTTTCCATTATTCCCCAAACTCTTAAAATTCACAAAACAGTGTTTAAAATTGAGTTTTCTGGAAAATACGAATCTGTATTCGAATACAGCCTCTCTGTATTTGAATACAGGAGCCAAAACAGTGCAAAATTAACACTATGTATTCGACTACAGCCCCCTGGTAGTTGAATACAGAGGCAGTCTCAGTGCACAAATCAACATTTTTCACTACATCAGTAAAGTCTCAAAAACTTCATCACCACCACTTCAAACTATCACCAAAAGTTCCATTTTAATTCACCACAAACATTCCCAATATTCCCCAACACTTAGGGTTTATAAACACTGTTGAAAAACTTGAAATTTCTGAAAACTCGAATCTGTATTCGAATACAGATCCCTTGTATTCGAATACAGAAGCTGAAACTGTAATTTCAACATTCTGTATTCGAATACAGCATGTCTGTAGTCGAATACAGAAGCCAAAAACAGAACCAGAATGATCAACATCAGAACATTAGGAACAGAACCTGAATTAGAATCATCAACACAAGAACATCAGAAACAGAACCAGAATGATTATTATCAGGAACAGAACCATAATCAGAATCATCAATACTAGAACATCATAAACAGAACCAAAATCAGAATGATTAACATCAGAACATCAGGAACAGAACCAGAATCAGAATCATCAACACCAGAACATCAGAAACAGAACCAGAATCAGAATAATTAACATCAGAAGCAAAACAGAATGATTCACACCAGAATCATCAGAAGCAAAACCGAATGATTCACACCTGAATCATCAAAAGCAAAACAGAATGATTCACACCAGAATCATCAGAAGCAAAATATAATGATTAACACCAAAATCATCAGAAGCAAAACAGAATGATTCACACCAGAATCATCAGAAGCAAAACAGAATGATTCACACCAGAATCATCAGAAGCAAAACATAATGATTCACACCAAAATCATCAGAAGCAAAACAGAATGGTTAACACCATAATCATTAGAAGCAGAAACAGGATGATTAACATCAAAATCATCAGAAGCAGAAACAGAATGATTAACATCAAAATCATCAGAAGCAGAAATAGGATGATTAACATCAGAATCATCAGAAGCAGAAACAGGATGATTAACATCAGAATCATCAGAAGCAGAAACAGAATGACTAACATCAAAGTCATCAGAAGCAGAAAAAGAATGATTAAGATCAAAATCATCAGAAGCAGAAATAGGATGATTAACATCAAAGTAATTAGAAGCATAAACAGAATGATTAACATCAAAATCATCAGAAGCAGAAATAGGATGATTAACATCAGAATCATCAGAAGCAAAAATAGGATGATGAACATCAGAATCATCAGAAGCAGAAACAGAATGATTAACATCAAAGTCATCAGAAGCAGAAATAGGATGATTAACATCAGAATCATCAGAAGCAGAAACAGAATGATTCACACCAGAATCATCATAAGCAAAACAGAATGATTCACACCAGAATCATCAGAAACAAAACAGAATGATTCACACCAGAATCATCAGAAGCAAAACAGAATGATTCACACCAGAATAATCAGAAGCAAAACAGAATGATTCACACTAGAATCATCAGAAGCAAAACAGATTGATTCACACCAGAATCATCAGAAGCAAAACAGAATGGTTAACACCAGAATCATCAGAAGCAAAACAGAATGATTCACACCAGACTCATCAGAGGCAAAACAGAATGACATTAAGTAAAACTGTTTGAAAACATAAGTAAAACAGAAGCTTGACAGGCTGTATTCGAATACACACATGTTGTATTCGAATACACCTTCGAAATCAGTGAAATTTTACTGAGACTTCAACACATTTCAAACTGTTTCTTTTGAAAAATCAGCACAACTCCAAAACAGTTTTATCACTCTTTTAAACCACAAAACTCAGACTTTTACATCAAACCAGATTTTCCAGAAGAAAACACTTTCCTCAGTTTTAAACCCTTTTTATTTTGAAATCATCACCAACATCAGATTTTCAAACCATCAGAACATCATGCAAGCATTTTAGTTTTCTCAAACATCAGAACAACATGCAAGCATTTCAGCTTTCTCAACATAAGCAAAACAGCATGTTATATCAGCAAAAACAGCCAACATCAAAAAATCATCAATATCAACAGAATGCATTTCTCATTCTTCAAAATGACATGCAAAACAGTTTTTCTTCAAAAACAGAAATGGAACAACGTGCATGTCATAACAATATGCATTTACAGCCCTAATGCAACTAGAAAGTGGAAGGTGCCCTTACCCCTGCTGCGTGTCTGCTACTTCTCATGATTCTGTTTTCGTTCCCGTTTACGCGCCAAAATTCGGTGAAACTGCTGCCTGAGTTTGCTGCTACGTAACTGGGTTCTCTAGCTCCGTAATGACGTGGGGAACAACTTTTGTACTGGGGGTTTTCTGGTTTGGTGCTTGTATTTCCAATTGATGGCACTTTTGAGGAACTCCCTCTTTTGTATTTTGAAATCGTGAATTGGAAACAGATTTCAAAATGGGAAGGGAGGGTACTGTTACATGCAGCACTATTACATGCAGTATGGGCAGTGAGGAAGGAGGGATGATGTTCTGATTTCACCATCCTTCTCACTCCTATTTATAGGCTTTTGTGGTGCCACCTCACCCGACACTTGTCTGATTTTCAACACTTAACCAATCCCGTCGCAATTAGCCGTTAATCCTTAATTAACGGTCCGATTAATTTAATTACTCGAAATTAAATTAATTTAATCTTCATCCAATAATTTTAATTCATCTTCCAAAATAAATATTTATATATATATATATTCACTCAAAACATACATATATTAAATATTCTACAAATATCCCCAAAATACCCTTAATATTAATTCCATAAATTAATATTAATTTTTAAGGGTCTTACATTACTACCCCCTTAAATTAGTTTTGTCCTCGAAACTACATGTTGATAAACAACTGAGGATATTGTTCCCTCATCTTACTCTCCAGTTCCCAAGTCGCGTCCTCTAGCATTAGGACGAGTAGCCCTAGTTGCGTTCACTGTTGGTTCCACCTTCGGAGCCTTGCAATCCCTTGCAAAGTGTCCTGGCTTATGGCAATTGAAACAGGGAGAATCCTTTACGGTACAAGCAGTAGCGTAGTGTCCTTCTTTCCCACATCGGAAACAACGAACCCCTTGTCCTAATTGTCGTCCAAAAGTCTGGTTCCTCGGGCGATTCTGGCCCCTGTTGTTGTTCTGGGGTCGGTTATACGGCTTAGCAACCTGCTTTCCTCTATTGTTCTGATTGTGCATCCGACTAGGCCTTCCAGAATTAAAGTTCCCTCCTCTGTTGGCCCTCTTGTTCTTCATCTCTTCGACCTCTCTACACTTCTCCACTAACACTTGGAAACGTTGAATTCCCAATGGCAAGACCGAGTCTTGAATCTCATACTTCAGTCCATTTTGAAAGCGATGACACATAAATTGTTCATCAACTTCTTCCCGGAAGAATCTGAAATGCCTGGACAGCGATTCAAACTTAGCAGCATATTCTCCTACCGTCATGTTTCCCTGGTGCAATTTCAGAAAATCGTCACCCAACTTGGTCCTAGTGCTCATCGGGAAGTACTTGTCCAAAAACTTCTTTTTGAACGACTCCCAGTTCACTTCCTCTTGAGCTGACTCCATCAGTAATCTTGTACTTCTCCACAAATACTCTGCATCCCCTATCAGCATGTATGTGGCATAATTGACTTTCACCGCTGCCCTACAGTTAATCATCTCAAAGATTTTCTCTATCTCTTGGATCCACTGGTCCGCTCTTTCCGGACCCTCATCACCCTTGAACTTGGGAGGATTATGGCGACGAAAATCCTCTAGTCCTCTAGATTCAGCAGCGCGAATCTCTCTTTCTCTTTTCTCCAGACCTCGTTGAGTCTTGGCAGCCGTCTGTGCAGCAACAGACGCAGCCATGTTGTTCATTGCTTCAGGCATCCTATCTTCCCGGCTGACATTGGCTCTTGTGGTGTCGTCTCTTCGTGGAGGCATTGTTTCCTACAGAACCATCATCACTTCAGTCACACCACAACTTACACAAGACTTGACACTTTAATTACTTGCTCCTATGCATGATCAGCTAATAACTCAAAACAAATACTTTAAATCAGAGCTTTATCCAAAAACTTTAACCAAATGCTCTGATACCACAATTGTAATACCCCGAGTTTAAAAGACAGCGCGAATGTATTTTTTTTTCTTTTCACATAAAATAAATCAATAAAAGAATTTTCCGAATTAATTCAAGGGAATTAAAATAAAATTTTCATTAGTTCATTTCAAAAGAGAATACCTGGCTTGTGGCCACTAAACAGTATCAGAGTGCGGAAAATACAGCAGAAAAGTCATACATTAATTCCAAAATAAATTACATTTCCCAAAACTCAAGACCCTATACAAATGTCTAGTCTGATCATGCACTAAGCTAGAGTAGCACGGTCTCCACCGTATCCTCTATAAGTCTCGTCTTCAACCAGCTGTCCGTCCCTTTGCATCGTCTGCGTAGACTCCGTACGTAAAGATCAGGGGAAACTAACGACGTTTCCGTCGTTAGTTTATCCGTCGGTAGGACGGGTTCGGGTAACATATGAGGGCAAAGCCCAATTTCCACAATATAATGGCAAGGGTCACCGACCGAAATTAACAAATAATCACATAGCATATATTTCACAGCAACAAATATATAAATGGCATATCGTATAACATTGATGGAAATAATGATGCTCATTTGAAATTCAATGACATATATGGCTTTTCAAAAACAGTAGCCAATAAATATGAAAAATATGTGGTAAGTACAACCAACACTTCAACAATCACAATCATTAATCAGAAATTCAGATTCTATAAAGTACTCACACATATTCAATTTCCACTCATCATCATAATCCAATCGTGACCCACCGGTCAATCACCCCGATGCAATATGTATATGCTCATGTATACAATTTCTTGGAATCACCAAGGTGCAGTCGCTCAACAGACCAACACAATTTATATGTATGATAGACTTTAACAGCCCTCAAGACCATGGTGCAATCGCTCAACAGATCAGCACCAGTGCAGTCGCTCAACAGACCAGCACGTTTCACATATTTGAATGGACCACCACGAACACGCAGCCATTCCGTAGCCCGGATAGAATGGACCACCACGAACACGCGGCCAATCTAAACCCGGATAGAATGGACCACCACGAACACGCGACCACTCTACAAACCATCATGGTTACTACTTTCACGTGTATTAGCCTCTCACAGGCCAAATACACAGAAGTTAAATCCTCGCACGGATAGAATGGACCATCACGAACACGCGGCCATTCCGTAGCCCGAGTAGAATAGACCGTCTAATACACGCGGAACTACTCTGACCCCGGATAGAACAGACCATGTAATACACGCGGAACTATTCTATAACCCACAGTTACTACTTAACTTCACGGCCCATCACGGTCACCGCATCAACTCTGTGGCCCATCGCGGTCACCACCTGACTATGCAATGCATGAATATGCAGTGTTTTCTCTTCACTAAAAACAGTATGCAAAATCAGAAAAATTCATGCCATCCCATCATATTTCAAAACATCTCAACATAATCAATATCATCATCAACACATCAATGATTAAAAAGTCAAGCAATCATTAACAATTCACATTATCTCACAAATTCCATACTTAATCATTTTAATCCTCTCAAAGTTTCCCAACACTTTAAAATGCATATCACAGTGTTTAAAACTTGATTTTTTCGAAAACACGAATATGTATTCGAATACAGCTTCCTTCCTTGTATTCGAATACAGAAGCTGAAACTAGTGAAAATCTGCATTCTGTATTCAAATACAGCATGCCTGTAGTCGAATACAGAAGCCAAAAACAGAACCAGAATGATCAACATCAAAACATCAGGAACAGAACTAGAATCATCAACACTAGAACATCAGAAACAGAACCAGAATCAGAATGATTAACATCAGAACGTCAGGAATAGAACCAGAATCAGAATCATCAACACCAGAACATCAGAAACAGAACCAGAATCAGAATGATTAACATCAGAACATCAGGAACAGAACCAGAATCAGAATCATCAACACCAGAACATCAGAAACAGAACCAGAATCAGAATAATTAACATCAGAAGCAAAACAGAATGATTCACACCAGAATCATCAGAAGCAAAACCGAATGATTCACACCTGAATCATCAAAAGCAAAACAGAATGATTCACACCAGAATCATCAGAAGCAAAATATAATGATTAACACCAAAATCATCAGAAGCAAAACAGAATGATTCACACCAGAATCATCAGAAGCAAAACAGAATGATTCACACCAGAATCATCAGAAGCAAAACATAATGATTCACACCAAAATCATCAGAAGCAAAACAGAATGGTTAACACCATAATCATTAGAAGCAGAAACAGGATGATTAACATCAAAATCATCAGAAGCAGAAACAGAATGATTAACATCAAAATCATCAGAAGCAGAAATAGGATGATTAACATCAGAATCATCAGAAGCAGAAACAGGATGATTAACATCAGAATCATCAGAAGCAGAAACAGAATGACTAACATCAAAGTCATCAGAAGCAGAAAAAGAATGATTAAGATCAAAATCATCAGAAGCAGAAATAGGATGATTAACATCAAAGTAATTAGAAGCATAAACAGAATGATTAACATCAAAATCATCAGAAGCAGAAATAGGATGATTAACATCAGAATCATCAGAAGCAAAAATAGGATGATGAACATCAGAATCATCAGAAGCAGAAACAGAATGATTAACATCAAAGTCATCAGAAGCAGAAATAGGATGATTAACATCAGAATCATCAGAAGCAGAAACAGAATGATTCACACCAGAATCATCATAAGCAAAACAGAATGATTCACACCAGAATCATCAGAAACAAAACAGAATGATTCACACCAGAATCATCAGAAGCAAAACAGAATGATTCACACCAGAATAATCAGAAGCAAAACAGAATGATTCACACTAGAATCATCAGAAGCAAAACAGATTGATTCACACCAGAATCATCAGAAGCAAAACAGAATGGTTAACACCAGAATCATCAGAAGCAAAACAGAATGATTCACACCAGACTCATCAGAGGCAAAACAGAATGACATTAAGTAAAACTGTTTGAAAACATAAGTAAAACAGAAGCTTGACAGGCTGTATTCGAATACACACATGTTGTATTCGAATACACCTTCGAAATCAGTGAAATTTTACTGAGACTTCAACACATTTCAAACTGTTTCTTTTGAAAAATCAGCACAACTCCAAAACAGTTTTATCACTCTTTTAAACCACAAAACTCAGACTTTTACATCAAACCAGATTTTCCAGAAGAAAACAATTTCCTCAGTTTTAAACCCTTTTTATTTTGAAATCATCACCAACATTTTCAAACCATTAGAACATCATGCTACCATTTTAGTTTTCTCAAACATCAGAACAACATGCAAGCATTTCAGCTTTCTCAACATAAGCAAAACAACATGTTATATCAGCAAAAACAGCCAACATCACAAAATCATCAATATCAACAGAATGCATTTCTCATTCTTCAAAATGACATGCAAAACAGTTTTTCTTCAAAAACAGAAATGGAACAACGTGCATGTCATAACAATATGCATTTACAGCCCTAATGCAACTAGAAAGTGGAAGGTGCCCTTACCCTTGCTGCGTGTCTGCTACTTCTCACGATTCTATTTTCGTTCCCGTTTACGTGCCAAAATTCGGTGAAACTGCTGCGTGAGTTTGCTGCTACATAACTGGGTTCTCTAGCTCCATAATGACGTGGGGAACAACTTTAGTACTGGGGGTTTTCTGGTTTGGTGCTTGTATTTCCAATTGATGGCAGTTTTGAGGAACTCCCTCTTTTGTTTTTGAAATCGTGAACTGGAAACAGATTTCAGAATGGGAAGGGAGGGTACTGTTACATGCAGCACTATTACATGCAGTATGAGCAGTGAGGAAGGAGGGATGGTGTTCTGATTTCACCATCCTTCTCACTCCTATTTATAGGCTTTTGTGGTGCCACCTCACCCGACACTTGTCTGATTTTCAGCACTTAACCAATCCCGTCGCAGTTAGCCACTAATCCTTAATTAACGGTCCGATTAATTAATTACTCGAAATTAAATTAATTTAATCTTCATCTAATAATTTTAATTCATCTTCCAAAATAAATATTTATATATATATATATATTCACTCAAAACATACATATATTAAATATTCTACAAATATTCCCAAAATACCCTTAATATTAATTCCATAAATTAATATTAATTCTTAAGGGTCTTACAGAAAACAAAACTGTTAGGAGGATTAAGACATTAAGGACATACAATGGTCTTGAATTATGTAGTGAGGAATTCAGTAGTTTTTGCAAAGCTCATGGTGTGAACAGACATAGGACTGTGAGGCACACACCTCAGCAAAATGGACTAGCAGAAAGGATGAATAGAACCTTGCTCGAGAGAATGAGATGCATTCTGTCCAATGCAAGAATGCCTGCACAGTTGTGGGGTGAAGCTGTTCATACAGCTTGTTATTTGATAAATCTGAGTCCTTCAATTGCAATTGAACTAAAAAATCCTCAAGAAATGTGGACTGGACATGCAGCAAAGTACAATCATCTAAAGGTATTTGGATGTGCTGCATATTACCATGTAAATGAAGGGATGTTAGTTCCTAGAGCAAAGAAATGGTATTTTGTAGGATATCTAAGTGGTGTGAAAGGTTATAGAATATGGTATCCTGAAAGTAGGAAATGTATCATCAGTAGAGATGTTAAATTTCATGAAGTTGATCTATATAAGTCCTTAATCAAGACTGGAAATGAAAGTACACATCAAACTGGAGATAGGGGGATGTTTGATCTTGAGGTGGAGCAATTTACAGAAACGGAGAAAGATCAGCAGAAACTCAGAACGTTTTCGTTTCAGAACAGCAAGACAAGACTGATACAAACCCAGCAGAACATGATATGTTTCCAGAACAGGAATTAGATGATTATAACCTTATCAGGGACAGAGAAAGAAGGACATTAAAACCCACTCAAAGATACGATTATGCAGATATGATAAGCTATGCATTACATGCTGCTGAAGAAATCAACCAAGAAGATCCCAGGAACTATAATGAAGCTGTCAGGTCTCAAGAAAAAGACAAATGGATTGTAGCTATGACTGAGGAGCTGAAATCACTGGAGAAGAACAACACTTGGGAACTCATACCTAAGCCTGCCAACTCCAGGATTGTAGGCAGCAAGTGGATTTTCAAGAGAAAAGAGGGAATTCCAGGAGTTGAACCACCCAGGTTCAAAGCAAGGCTAGTAGCAAAGGGATTCACTCAAAGGGAAGGTGTAGACTACAATGAAATCTTTTCTCATGTATTCAAGCATGCATCTATAAGGATAATTCTAGCCATGGTAGCAGACTTTGACATGGAGTTAGAACAAATGGATGTCAAAACAACATTTCTCCATGGTGATCTGAATGAAATAATTTTAATGCAACAACCAGATGGTTTTAGGACTCAAGGGAAGGAAGACTAGGTCTGCCTACTAAAGAGGTCACTCTATGGACTAAAGCAATCACCAAGACAATGGTATTTAAGGTTTGATTCATTCATGCTTAGTCAAAGTTATGCTAGAAGTAATTTTGATAGTTGTGTGTATTATAAACAAGTATCAAAAGACATATACATTTACTTGCTGTTATATGTGGATGGCATGCTAATAGCATCTAAAAGTATGAAAGAAATAGGAAAGTTGAAAGGCCAGCTGAAGAAAGAATTCGAGATAAAGGATTTGGGGCCAGCCAAGAGGATACTATGAATGGAAATCATTAGAATCAGAGAACAAGGAAAACTGATAATTTCCCAAGAGAGCTACATTGGGAAGGTTTTAAATAGATTCAATATGAGTGAATCAAAGGCAGTTAGCTCTCCACTAGCAGCTCACTTCAAACTTTCTTCAGCCATGTCACCAAACACAAATCTGGAAGCCGAAGATATGAAGACTATTCCTTACGCAAGTGCTATAGGAAGCATCATGTATGTTATGGTCTGCTCAAGACCAGACATTTATCATGTTGTACGTATCACCAACAGGTTTATGGGAAATCCAAGAATGAATCATTGGCAAGCTGTTAAATGGATTCTAAGGTACTTAAAAAGAACTCAAAGCTTGTGTTTGGAATACAACAAAAGTTCAGAACCATCAAAACCAGTCCAAGGATTTGTAGACTCTGATTTTGCTGGAGATTTAGATAGAAGAAGATCTCTCACAGGGTATGTGTTCACAATGGTCAACAACATAGTCAGTTGGAAAGCTAATCTTCAACACATAGTGGCATTATCAACAACAGAAGCAGAATATGTTGCTCTTGCTGAAGATGTGAAAGAAGGAATTTGGCTGAGAGGATTGATCACTGAACTTGGTGTCAAACAAGAGTCGGTTTGGATAAATTGTGACAGCTAAAGTGCCATTCATTTGAGTAAAAATCAAATGTATCATGAAAGAACCAAGCATATAGACATCATACTACATTTCATAATGGATGTCATTGAAAGGGGTGAGATAAATGTGGCAAAGGTGCACACAAGTGACAATCCAGCTGACATGTTCACAAAACCTGTCACACTTAGCAAATTCAAACACTGTTTGGATATGCTGTAGATCAAGTCCAGAAACTGAGATCAAGGACTAAGAGGATCTGATTTGAAGAATCACAGGTTGAAGCTTCTCATTTGGTACCAAGGTGGAGAGTTGTTGAAAGTGGTACTCAAATAAGAAGACTTAGGATGGTTACTTACAAGCCAATCTAACTTGGGGCTGTTAGTTTTTAGTTAATAAGTTGTAACTACTTTTTGTAACAAACTTGTATATAAGTAGTTGGACAACAACTAGAAAAGAGAGTGAATTTTTCAGTTTTGCACAAAAACTGAAAGAAAACAGAGCATTTTGTACATTGTAATCATTTCATCTCATATAGTGATAATTCGAAGTCGGATTCAGTCCCCCAGACATAGGAGTTTTATCTCTGAACTGGGTTAACAATTGTGTGTGTTCATTTTAGCAAGATTCAATTTTGTTTAGATTAAAAGAAACAAAACCAGAAAAACAGAAAACGATAAACAATCTCCGTTTTCAAAACTGATCAATCTCCGTTTTTAATTCAATCAATCTCCGCTGCGAAACTCATTGATCTTTGTTTTTTACAACAGTAAAAAATAATTCATCGCCTTTTCTAAAATGTATATTTTTTCTTGCTTTTCTTCTTTTAAAAATAAGTATTTTTTATTCAAGAGATTATCCTAATTTTTGTTTGTCTCAACTTTTGCTTTTGAGGAGAAGAGATAATCAATACAGAAGGGACAAAATCCATATATTTGAGATTAAAATTAAAAAAAAAAAGGTTTTTCTTTTCTTTTAGTCATAGAATAAAATAGATGATAAATACTAGCATAATTAACTTACAGCGAGTTCGGATTCGAACCTACAATATAGCGGATATAATTTATCTCCACTAAAGTTAAATCTAAAAATTAAGTAGAGTTAACTTATTGTTGATTAATTTATTAAGTCTCCACTAATTTTATAAATAAACATGTATTTATTTTGTAATCTTTTGTATCATTTTCTCAATATATCAATATAAAATTTATTTTCACTTTAATATTATCTATTTTCCATATTTTCTATCTAGATTTGCAGTATGGTGTAAGAAGCAAATTTTACTTTCATATAAACAAATCAAAGTCAACCAACATATTCTTTCTCTCCATTATTTCAAGAAACAACAACGGTCCTATCAACAAAAAGAGTTTGGAGAAAGATAAAATCTACATCTTAGAGGGTTGAAGATTTCGTTTAAATTTTAAGTTCCAATCCACAATAAAAAGGAGTAAAATTGTTTCAAAACACGAGGAAGACAAAGATGGTTTTACATATGCTTGTTTTGGTTATGTAATGCTACCAATTATAAACAAGCCTAGATATTCATGGCAATTAAAAAAAAAAAACCTTTTTCAGCAAAAGCTTTCGATAAGAAATTGTAGCCTATCGGTTAAAAAAATGTTTTGGATAAAGAATTCAGCCGAAGCAAAACAAATATCCAAAAATAAATTATAATAAATTAAAATAAAAAATTAAAAGATCAAATTAATTTTTTTTTATATTTGTGTAGATAAACTTTTAATAATGTTCTAATCATATCCGAAGAATATGATTAAAAAATTAAAATTTGAAGGATGTTTTGTTCTACCAATAACTAAAATAGTTTGTAAAATATTTTGTAGGTTTAAAAAAATGTAATTTTATCTACAGAGAATATAAACAAAATTTCAAAATTTTATAATGACTTTTAACTCTAAAAATAATGGATGATTAACTACAAAATTTTATATTTTTTTTAGTCAATATATTTTCGAAGATGCAAATTTGTTTTAGTCGATAAATTTTGGACATCTCAAATTCTTGTTATCTAGCCAACTTTTTTTTATGTAAATATAATAAATATGTTCCAACTTGCAGAAATATTAGATATAAATGTTAATATTAGTTAATATTAAACATAAAAATAAGAAAAAATTAAATATAAAAATTAGTTATAATTAGTTTATAGATAAATAGTTTGTTAAGTGTTAAATTGTATAAATAGACTTTGTGATATATTCATTTTGTAATTTTGTGTATTATTTAGAATTTATCATCATAAAACTTTATCTATTTTTAATGTTATGTACCAAGATTAGAACATAGTCGTTTTAACATAAAATAAAAAATAAAAAAACTTAAACTTTTTCATTTCGAAAGGTTATCATTGGAAATGAAGTGGAGAAGAATCAAGAATAACAGTTTCATTCAATATTGACGGTCGTATTAAGTACTGTTATGCTAACATGATTGTTGATTATATTGTTGTGTCATTGCAAGTACTGTTTATTACCTGGATCCAGGTTTTTTTGACAAAAATAATTAATAAAAAAGTTAGAGTTTTATTTATAAGTTATTAACGTTATTTATAATATAAACAGAAAATAATTTTAAAATATTTGAGGCGATTCTACATCACATATGATGTATTATTTAAAAATATGCAATTTTTTAGGTTGTGCGGAATTATTTAGATGAGTATTAATTTTTGTTTTTCTCTTTTTTATTTTTCTTATGATAGCTTTCTATTCTTAACGTAAAAAATGAAAGAAAAAAAAAAGAATAAGAGAAGAAAAAAATTAATGTTGATCATGTTCTTTGTCTAAATTTAAAGTTTTAATTAGTTAAAAAAAAGAAATATAACTTTTAAAAATATTTAATATAATAAATATATAATACATAGACGAGTCGGAGTTAGAATTTACAATATTTTTAGCCTATATAATATTTGTTCTCACTTAACAATCATGACTCTAAGTGTTTTATTTAGGACATAAAGAAAAAAAAAGATGAATTTGCATAATACATATTAAATTAAATTTAAATAGTTGTACATAACAAATTTTATTATATGTATGCGGAATGAATTATATTAAAAATAATATATAACATTCACAACTTATTTATCTAATATTTATAGTTAATTTTTTAATTAAAATTAGTAACACTTATTTAAGTTAAAATAAAATTCTAAATTTTAAATTAATTTAAAAACAAAATTCTTGATCAAAAGTACCAAGTTTGATCTCTTGTTTTATATCAACACTATAATATGCAAAAAAATTCAAAAAAATTATATATAT
The DNA here is from genome assembly GCA_037974295.1 of Cicer cuneatum. Taxonomy (NCBI): domain Eukaryota; kingdom Viridiplantae; phylum Streptophyta; class Magnoliopsida; order Fabales; family Fabaceae; genus Cicer; species Cicer cuneatum. The sequence continues at coordinate 19,453,347 of JBBPBO010001986.1, read as the reverse complement.
AAATGTTGTTTATAAAACAACATTTTTCTATATTTTATAAAATAGAGCTAAAAATTTAAAATATTTGAACTAGATAAAAAAAAAAGTATTTATTGTACGAAA